>RJWM01015265.1:0-47899 GCA_004363535.1 Dasyprocta punctata
GCGGCGCTCACAGCTCCCTGACGAGAAGGCCACCTATGCCGGGACGCAGAGCGAATCGCCAGGGCGGTCCGAGAAGTCGCGGGGACCCAGCAATGCTGAGCACCGTCAGCGCCCGCTCTCCTCGACGACGGAAATAAGGCGCTCGCCCTCTGGTGGCCAAAGTCAGACATACATGGCCATTTTCCTGGGTTCCACCCAAAATGGTTGCTGTGTTGCATTATTTCTGCTTCGTATTTAACCTACACCAAAAATACATCTACAACGGCAACTGCTTTTTTTTTAAAGAGTAATTGTTTTATTAAAACTAAAATGTCACAGTTCAGGAAAATACTGGTACTGATAAACAAGAATAACTTTGTAAAAATTTTTTATTTTATTGGCACATTTTAGATATACGTAAAGATGACATTGACATAGGGGGTTTGTACCTGTACAGGATTTATCTTGCTGCTTCTTTTTTTCTTTTCCTCTCCCCTCAGTCCCCCTCTTTATTTACAAAAGTTTTGTTTCCGTTTTTCTATTTTTTTCTTGTCTCATCTTTCTTCCTCCCCTTTCCCCCGCCCTTGTTCCCGTCTTATCTGAACATTTTCTTCCCATTTCCCAATATCTATTACACATTTGGGCCCTCACTTACACTTCCGGTTTCTTACACCGGAGAAAGCACGCGATATTTGAACATGGCAACAGGTTTTTCGAGAAAACAGGTCTACTGTGATATATAGTAGAAAATCAACAAAGAGATTAAATACAGTAATTGACGATTTGCTAATGAGCCTATTCCATACATAAGTTACCCCAGTTTCAAAATATAAGAACCAGAGAATTTTAGTCACAGGAATTACAGGGATAACGTAGACTATCCGCCTCTATTTAAAACTGCCTGTTAGATAATTAGTAAAAAAATTTTAAAAGATTAATTCTGTTGTGTTTTAGTCTGTTCAATACGTTACGTTTTAATCTTTTAATGAAATGAACAATGAAGTCTGGATTTACGGGACTGAATAGTCACGGGGATTTTGACCTCATGGAGTGGGAAGCGTTGCAGGAAGCCCCCTCGCGGGCGGGTTTGCTTCTGCTCATCCTGTCTCGCCGCCTCTAATGCCCATCGGGGGTCTGCAGCCCCGCAGGGGGCCTGCGCTGGGTACAGCAGGGACGGCTCTGAGGCCGGGCCGGGCCGCACCAGGACGAGGCCGTCTCCACGCAACTTGCTGGGCTGCCGCTGGGTGAGGGAGCGCAGCGGGCGCAGGGCCGCCAGGCCTCCCGTCTGGGCCCGGGAGTAACCGAGAACGAAGTCTCGCAGAAGTGACTCTCGCCCAGCCAGGCGGGAAGTGAAGAGGGAAGAGGCCTCTCCCTGCAAGAAGGCAGACGCAAAGGGCCGGAGGGGGAAGTGCTGGAACAGGGCATTACGGAAATAAACACAGGCGCCAGAGACCACGATGGGCACGGCCAGCGGAGGGAAGAGAATCCGAAGGCTTCGTCGTCCCAGACAGAGCCACCGGGTCTGCACTGGGGACAAGACCGCCTTCCACATCCAGCGGGAAAGGGCGTCCCTGCGGGCCATGGGAAAGGACTGAGCACACAGCAGCCGCCAGGCCAGCGGAGGGGGCTCTGGCCTCTGCCCCGGGGGGAGGAGGGCGCTCTTGGGACACAGAGCAGCAGTGGGGACTCAGTGGGCACTGGGGGAGAGGCCGGGGACAGGCCCCGGGAAGGGACATCACGGGCACACGGGCCCCCCTCCGGGAGCTGGACGCTCACCCTTGGTAGTCTTCCTATTCTTGTTTTATACACTGTGTTTTATCCAGTCTCTTGGGCGAGCAGTGCTGGGGATCAAAGCCGGGCCCCAGGCTGGAGAGCGGAGAGCGACCTGGCGGCCACCCCGGGAGGGTGCCTCTGGGCTTAAACACAACCTTCCTGATGTGTCAGGTAACTAGATTTGGTTACGGATCCTGTCATGGTTTGTCTGGGTGTCCCCCAAAGCCTCATGCAGTTATGGGGGTCGGGCCTATCAAAGACGGTTGACTCTAGGGTGTGTGACTGAGTCATGACCCAATGCTGGGACTGGGGGTGCGATGCTACACCTGCCTTAGGGCGGCTAGACTGCACGCAATGTCAGGGACAGAAGGAGTCTCCTCTCGTGCCTCCCTTTTTGCTCTTATTGCTTTGCTGTTTTCCACCGCCATGAGCGGTTGCCCCCGTGCCACAGCCCCCTGCCTTGGAGCCAGTGCAGCACGAACTGAAACCTCCACGAGCTGTGAGCTAAACAAACCTTTCCTCCTTCAACTTTGGGTGTCGGGTATTTTGTGTCAGCAATGAGACAAAGGTAACTAACAAAGATCCCTAAGACCTATGAGTCAAGTATTTCAGAACTTGAACTAAGTTTTTTGAGATATTCCAGTACCATAGTATTGAAGTAATCTGGGAGACGTCATTCACCTATAGGTCCAGGACTGGAACCCAGCTGCTGTGCATTATCTGTTAGACTCCTTTGGGTCTTCATTTTCTTGAAGAAAGTTTAACTTGAAACAAAATATCTTTGTCGTTTCTACCGACAGAAATGATACTGTTAAACCCCTGAGTAATGGGAAGAAAAGAAACCATTAGGTTTATCTAAGGGGCGACCAGGGGTGTGTGTGTGTATGTGCACACATGTGGCCAGGGCTTCCTGCTCAGTCGTAGTCCTCTCGAGTCTCCAGATTCCAGTGATACTGCTCATGTCCACGACCACCAAACTGTAGAAAGGCCTTCACAATTTGGGGCAAAGATACCTTTATTATATATTTTTACCATTGTAGACAATTTCCCGTAACTTAGTATGGGGTAAAACAGGATACACAGCCACATTTGTTGGATTTATACAGAATTTGGCAGTTGACATTTTTGCATTTCACCACTATTTTCTCAGATACATTATGTGAAAAGTTCAAGCTGCTTGCTAATGGCCCACCCATTTCACAGATCTCTAAATCAAGGGCCCCAGAGCCAATGACATTTACACATGAGCCACCTTGCAATCCTATCTGCATGTGGTATTCATATTTCAGCCACTGCGACCATTCTGTGACAGTACACAGTGCCTAATAGCTAATCGTTATTTTTCATGCCACACACTGCCTCACTTAATGCTGTTCAGATTTAATTCCCATTATCTCAGAATATAGTTAATTAAAAGGAGTCCACAGGCAAACAAACAAAAATTTACAAAATGTTTCTACTATTATCATTAGGTTTTGACTTCACAATATAGAACTAATTTCTTCAAGTTTTAATTTTTTATGATTGGAAAATTAAATGGTTATTTTAATAGTTATATTTTAAATATTTATGAGTTAAGATAAATGAAAAGCATATAGGATTTTGAAGAGTTCATTGAATACTACTTTTAAGAGGACTATCTGTAAGTTTCTTTTGACTTATTATCATAAACAAAACATGCTTAGGTTTTCCACTAAGTAAGAAGGCCACACATTAAAAACCTTATTTATACTTTAATCATAAAGTATATAACCTGTGAATGCATATAAATTAGACTACTAAGATACACTAGTTAAATTGAATAGTACAGTTAATAAATAAGTAACAGACCAAACCTAAGCCCGCGATTCCCGGCGTGCCGCGCGCCCCGGCCTTAGCTAGGCTATGAGGGAATACACACAGTGATGCGTCCATTCTTGCTGCTCGTTCAGAGGCATGACGTGTTGACAAACCTGCATATAAAGACAGAAAGTTTTTACTTTCGTTTTGCATGTTATTACTGGGCAATTTCCAAGCGACATCTCTGAGCCTTGTATAAAGAGTATCTGTGGATCCAGGCTCGGTGGAATGTGCCTAGAGTCCCAGATACTCAGGAGGCTGAGGCAGGAGAACAGCGTGAGCCTACAGGTTTGAGACCATGGGCAACAGAGCAAGATCCTACCTCAAAACAAAAACAAAAAAACACAAAGCAAATGAATCCCTGTGCAGAAAAAATCCAGTACTTTTTGTCCTTTGCAGGACTGGTGACCATGACATAAGGTCTGGTAGGTCTGTGGCTCAGCCCCACCCCGACACGGTGGCTGTCGGTCGGAGCAGGTGCAGGCTGGACCCCTTCTTACTAAGCCGGCAGCACTTTCAAAAATCTTACTTGGAGAAACGGAAAAGATAATCTCTTTATCCTCTGATTATTCTCGCACATATGAGGATTTAAAGACAGTATGGAGAAAGGAAGGTCAGCGTGCAGTTCTTCCCTGTTCCTTCCCCAGACCCTGGAGTCTCAGTCCGGCCTTGACTTTGAATGTGGAGCGAACTCTGAAGCCAGAGTTCTTCTCGCACCAGAGCTGCAGCTGCTTCTGGCTCTGGACTTAGCTGTTCATCTAAAACAGCTATTTCTTTGTCATGCCATCTTAGAGCATCTTAATAATGCAGCAAAAATATTTTGAGTTATTAAATTCCCGTTACTGCTAATCCTACTCTGTATTTCTCTGTAAGGTGTTTGAAAGTGCTTTCATCAATGTCGCTTTACTTTTATCTTTGCATTAACCTTGTAGAGCACGTACGTACTGGCACCACCTTCGTTTTACCCTCAGAGGGTCTCCAACGGGGGGCTAAGTGACACTCCCGGGCCACTCAATCAGATGATGGCAGAGCTGGACTAGAACCAGAGCCTTGTGTGTGGGCAGAGACCGACACAGACACAATACCACACTTACACTAGCTTTCTACTTCCTTTCATACCCACACGGTTTCGTTTTGTTTTTGCTTTGAGACAGGGTCTCACTACGTGGTCCAGTTCAGGCTGGCCTTGAACTCAGGGCGATCCTTCTGCCGCGGCCTCCTTTGTGCTGGGATTGCAGGTGTGTGCCACCATGACTGGCTCGTATCTACGTATTTATTCACAGCACTAGTACAGAAAAGTCTCTTTCCAGAGAGATACCAGAGACGGGGCCCTGAGCGTTACCATGGAGGACTGCGGTGCCACCTCCACCGCGAACACGCTGAGTCCTCTGCTGTTGATGCAGTTCTTACTCAGCTCGTTGTTGACGTGAATGATCACCTTATCGTCCGACTGTGAAAGAAAATTCCAGAAGTTGCTAGAACATTCCTTAATAACATAGACATACACCTCAGCACAAGCCCTGAAGTCACCTTACTATGACACAGCCCGCTGCAGACCCTGACTGCTCGGTTCCTCTTCAACTTTGTGTCCGTGACTTCTCTCGCTCACTCACACTCTGCCATCACTTACACACACGTGCTCTTCTAAACGTGCCGTGAGTTTACCCTTTCATCTCCAGCCCCAGACCACACGGACACCCGGCTCGGTCCTGCTCGGCGGACCCAGCGTCCGACTGAAGCCTGCTGCGCTGGGCCCCCTCTTCACTGGTGTGGCGTCCGCCATGGCACTGGCAACACCAGGACAAGATGGGTGATTCCCGGCCCCGAGGGGTCAGTGCGCACGCGGTCTAGGGGAGCCAGGTGGGACACCCCGCGCTGTGTCGGGCTCGCAGGCCCGGAGGAGGAGCAGCAGAGACGGGTGTCTGGGTCAGCAGCCGCAGCCCCGAGGCTGCACGGGAGGCCAGAGAAGGCGGAACGGAGGCGCCGGACAGAGGACCGTGCAAGTCCGGCCGGCCCTGCACAGGAGCCCGCGGTCACCCCTGTTCAGGGCCAAGGGCAGCGCAAGCTCGGCCACCTGCTCCTGCCCCTCAGTGCTCCTGCCCCTCAGTGCTCCTGCTCTGTCCCCCCCTCCCCCCGCACGGAGGGCAGGGCCTGTGCTCATCTCGCGGGGGCGGGAGCGTCCTGACCACACTGGCCCTGCACTAACGGAGGTGGGGAGTCCTGAGGGGCCTGGCCACAGCAGAGCAGAGGCTGGGCTAGGGCGGGGAGCCCCTCTGCCTTTTCCTCCTGCTCAGGCAGCCCAGTTTTCAGAGACAAGGTCTGCTCCTTCTGCACCGCTCGCCTTGGGCAAAGCCACTCCTCGAGCTCCGCACTTCCCCCGGCCCTGCCGGGTTCCCTTCCCCTCAGCCCGCTTCCCTGCGGCGATCACCCTGCTTCTCTGGGCCACACAGGACACTCACAGAAGACGCCACCGACCCACCCACGGCCCAACAGCCCTGAGCCACCTGACCCCCCTGGTGCTCCCATCTCCCCGGGAGTGCTAGTTTTGTCATTCCAGCCAGCCCATAAAGTCCTTGAAAGCCGAGACCACATTTTTCACATGTTCTGGTGGCCCCTACCATACGACAGATGAAATCAAACACTTAGTACCCGGATTACGCTGTCTCTTCACCGATCTTCAAATGTTTAATTTTCATATATTAAAAGGAAAACAGTGATCTCAAGCCTTTAAAATCATACAAGAATTATCATGACCCATTTGATTTAGAAATAGAATAGTTATTCATTACGGAGATTATTAATATGATGGTCTATTTAATCACTATGCAAAAACAGAGCAAGAACGGACAAATGAGCAGGCGAGGTGGCCAGGCCGGCAGCACCGCCTCAGAACGGATACCTTATTTTCAATGACTGAGGTTATCCGGAAGTCCCAGCTGCGGGTGTGGACCAGGACATTTTCATAGCCGTCCATGGCTCTGGCCTCGCCCTGGAGGAGGACACACTGACACGTGGCCTTCTCCAGCTGCCCCCTGCTCGCCTCCATCCCGACGGCCTTCAGCCTGGGCTGGCATCTTTCTGCATGGAGACCTATGACAAACGGACACGCCTGCCGCGGGAGGAAAGGAAACCTTATTTAGCCTCCTGGTGGAGTTCAAATAATCATCTATTATTTCTGTTGTCTACCAAGTGATTTGGGAAGGTGCACTACACCCTGTAGCGGTACTTTTAGAGGAAAACTGTACTATTACGAATGGAGTAACAAAAAGCAAGAGATCCTGACTTTTTGGTGGCACATTCAATGACAGTGATCACAGAGACGGAAAACTACACCTCTCACCAGTTAGTGACGCCCTTTAAACCACGGCGCCCCTCCGCTGGGTTCAGGCCCAAAGAATGTGCTCATTTCCTTCTCTAACTTGAAGGCTATAGAAAGAATTCATCAAGAGAGCCAAAGAAATCATTATTTTTGCAATGGAAACTTATGCATGGATATACCCTAGTGCCTTGAAAAGAATTTAATGAAGAAATTAAACTCGCAATTCAAACAGTCTAAAACACCTAACAGTTCTGGTGCCTAAAGACATTTTCTGCACTTGGCAGCGAGGTCTGCGGCATCCTGGCCTCCAGCAGGCCTCGCGACAGCCCGGTCTCCCCGCCCCGCTCTGCGGGACCTCAGCGCAGGCTGGGGGACTTGGCGCCTGCGCAGTGCGCCCCCGGGAGGCTGGCCACGCCCCTCGCCCTCCCTGCCCTCCCTGCCCTCCCGCGGCCTTGGCCTCTGCGCCGGCCTTGTTTGGGAATGACTGGACCGGACCGCTGTTCCCCAGGAATCGTTCTCCTTCTTGGACTATTCCCTGCGCAGGGCAGGAGTTCGGTCTGTTCAGTCACTGCTGCAGCACTGTGTCTCGGGGTCCCCAGAGCCGCACACATCGCAGGCGGGGTTTCTCAGGGACGGTGGATCTGGGGTGTGCGAGGCGGGGGTCAAGGGTGTGTGGGTCTCAAACTGCTTCAGCTTGCTCTGGGCTTGGGTAACGGGAGGCCCACCCTGGGAAAGGCCGGGAGCCTGGGGGCGGAGAGGGAGAGGCTGCCGCTGCCGCTGCCGCTGCCCTGCCACCTGCCTGGGCTGTGCCCCTCTGCCCTGCCACCCTGTCTCGGTGCAGCGATTAGGGGCTGAAACCTCCACAGGCCGAGCGCTAAATACACCTTTCCTCCTCTAAGTTTGGGTGTCCAGTATTTTGTCTCAGCAGTGAGAGAAAAGTAACTAAGACATTCACCATTGTATTAGCAGTGCCTCTTTCACACAGTAGGTGCACAATAAATATCTGCGGAGTACGTGAATAAATTCACACGCGTTAGTGGTCATTCTTTTGGAGAATGGAAGAGAAAAGCTGAATTTAATTTAATGGGAGAGGAATACAGTTTATTTTCTGGTGCTGGGCCTTAAACCTGGGGTCTTGTGCATGCTTGGCAAGTAACGCACATAGCCCAAGACCTGGGGACGTGACAAGCCAGCGTGATTTCCTTCATGTTTGCCAGGTGATTCCTGAAGCCTTTGGAGCAGGAGGACCTGCACCCATGCTAACACTTCAGGTTGCACCTGCGTCAACACTGTAACACCCCGCAGCAATGAACAGGCAGTTACAGAGGTGACCTGGAGGCACCCTTGGGGCTTGTTTTCTTGGCCACACCTGGAAAACCTGGGGTGCTGATTCTGGGGCGCCTGCCTGTCACTTCTTATAACACTTACAGTTACACCTGCCTGACTCAGAGTATTCAAACCCTGATGTCCGGAGTTTTACGTTGCTGCCCAATGATGATTTCATAGAATTCACAGATTAAAAACAAGATGACAGGGCCAGGGATTTAGCTCAGTGGCATAAGCACCTACCCAGCAAATGTAAGGTTGTGAGTTCGATCCCCGGTACCAGAAACAAAAACAAAATAACAGGATGACATCATGATCAATGCACAGACTGAAATCAACAGAAAGGCAGCTCCTTAAAACACCACAGTGTCCTCATCCACCTTATCTGTGTCCTTATCTACCTTACTGGATCTGGCACTGTGTGGCTTCTGGCTCGTCCCCAAAATCGAAGTGACCAGGGAAGGGAAAACACTTTGAATCAATTCGGGACAGCGCGGCTGAAGACCCTCAGGAGAGAGCACTCCAGAGCTGCTGCAGGACGTGGCTGGGACGGTGGACAGAGCAAGGGGGAGGACTCTGAGGGGCATTCATGGCAGTGTGCTTTTTACTGTCAACTGTTTTAAAATTTAAACATTCACCATATAAATTGGACTTCAGCAACCCAAATAGCCATTTCCAATTAAAGCACGTATTTTTTAACTTTCAGTTTTTTCCTGCATATAATATGCTCAAACTGTTGTCCCTGAATTATTTAAGTGTTGGCAGTGACTGAATTTCAGGTAAGAATAGGAATCTGAATAAAGTAGCAGAAACATTGTTGCACTCAGGACTGATTCACACACAACCGAAATTCAAGGATCCTAGTGACCAATTGCAAAGTCCCGCCCGGGAAACTGTGGGAGAGGCAAACTCTCAGGCGCCCCACTCGCACCAGCGGCCCCTGGGGGCACTACCTCTGTCAGCTCCAGCGCGCTGTTGTAGCCCATGGCGTGCAGCGTCACCCAGAGGTCTCGGGGGTCGCCTTCCCGGTCGTTGGCTTCCATGAGGTGCAGGTCCATAAATCCTTGCCTGGTCAGTTCATTCCTCTTAGTATCAAAATTCTCTGGGAAAACAACCCAAAGTTTCTGTTTCAGATAATTCAGAAATTCAGACATGCAATGAAATGCCTGTGACACCCATCATCCATCCACGCTAGTCTCGGGGGAGGCCTGCCCGTCCTCGGGGTCTCACAGCTTCCCACAGCTCGCCTGTGGCTCGGGCAGTGCGCCTGAGTTTCCCAACAAATCTTTCCTAAAAAAATTATTTTTCAACGAATTCCAAAGTTACAAATAGCGCAAGGACATTCCAAAATTAGAGGAAATTATAATTTTTCTGGGTAAATTTCAACCTGCCTACTCATTTAGAACTTACACTCATACTTCAAAAACTGAAATGTCACTGAAATAAGGGCTGGGGCTGCAGAGCGTGGTGAGAAGGCATATTTACATGACACAAAGAAGTGACTGAAGAAAGACATGTCTTGATAGTGTACGACAGAGACTAGCATAACTCACTGACTTTTTGGGAGGCTTATTGGAGACAGGGTCTCACTGTGTAGTTCAGGCTGGCCTTGAGCTTACTATGTAGCCCAGGCTGGCCTTGAACTCATGGCAGTCTTCCTGCCTCAGCCTCCTGAGTCTAATTAACTTATAAAACTTGAAATTCTCCATGCTCATTAATTTTTAGAAGTCTATTAACATCTGATGTAAAGCTTACTGTAAAGTATCAAGAAGGTATTGCTGGAAACCTGGCAACAGATGGGGGAACAGACAGAGGAGCCCAGCGGTGACCACGTGGCTGGCGGGGCAAGGGAGGCCTCCCAAGACTGGTGCTGAGGCGACAGCACCCCTGTGCACGGGCGAGGAGACCCAGACTGCACCCCTTCCACAAAATTAACCCCAAATGATCAGAGCGCAGACGCACAACACGAAACTATGAAACTTCCATTGGATTACGTAGGAGATAATCTCCAGGCAGCTTTGGGTTTGGTGAGGAGGTTTTAGATACAGCATCAAAAAAACACAAACCAAAACCGTGATCCATAAAAAACAAAAAACAAAAACAAAACCAACCCCTGAGTGGACTCCACTGAAACGAGCTCATCTGCTCCAGAAGGGCGCTGCGGAGAAGGGAAATGCAGGCTGTGGCTGGGAGAAAACCTGCATCTTATGAGCGGTGGACTCACGGTACCCAGGGAGCGCCGAAGGCCCAACAGTGGGGAAACGAACACCCCAGACAAACCGGCAAAAGGCGTGGTCAGGCGCTTCGCCAAAGAAGAAAGCAGTGGCGACGGGAGACGGAAGGTGACACTGTGTGCGTCAGCGCCTGACTGCTGGGAGTTCAAAGTTGATTATAGTATTTAAACCTTCCATTAAAAAGAACCACGCTAGCAAACCCGCGTTACAGTAAGGAGACGGTTTCGCTCCCAGGTGAGGACCGAGTGAGTCCTCCTTTCACTGACCTTGAATACTACAACCACTCGAAAATAAAGAAAATGAAATTTCAGTAAAGTTTCAGGAAAATAAATGTTTACATTTCTGGGATCTTACAAACAATGCTGCTACTCTTAGGCTGTCCTCAGGACTCCAGCCCTGCTCCATGAGAAGCCTGCCTTCCTGCCTGTTAGAAAGGCGCGCGCCCACGCCCACTTCCCCGCAGCCCGAAGCCCGCAGCCCGCAGCCCGCAGCCCGCAGCCCGCGCCCACTTCCCCGCGGCCCGCGGCGGGAGGCGCCCACCTCTGCAGAGCAGCCACGCGTCCTCCTCACACTTCTCGCCGCTCGTCCGCAGCTCGAAGAAATTGTACTCTTCCAGGCTAAGGAGGCCGTTTCCATCCAAGTCGATCACTTCGAATATATCCGAGAGAGCGGCCCTAAAGTGACAAGAACAGAGGCCATTTCTTGCCTTTCAGACAACTGGGCAGAAGGCTTTCATGAGGACGAATCTCGGAGGTGCAGCGCTGCGGCCGCAAGCAGTTTTAGTGCACCCCCGTGCACCCAGCAGTTTGCTCTGCCTCGTGTTAAATCAGAGGCGCTCGGAGAGCGGCCCTGCTGTCTGAGCCCACAGGGGCCCGCGCGGCGCTGGCTGCCTCCCCTCCGCCGTCTCCATCCGCGTCTCGCCTTCTCTCCGCCCGAGTCAGATCTGCGCGCACGCCTGGGGCGCGGGGCGGTGGATTTGGGTTTAACGGCTGTCCACGTCCAGGCTCTCTCGAGGCGGGTCGGGCCGGGGCCGCCAATGGGCAGCAGATGAGCTGAACGGGAAGCGGGGCGGACCCAGGGGCCCTGCGCGCACGGGGCGTCCAGCGTGATGCGCTAGGCCCGCGCTCGCAGGCCTCCCTGCTCCCCTCCGTGACTTTGCCGTTTCCAGGACCCCGTGCTGCCTGCGGCCACCAGCTCACGCGGTGACCCCCGAACCCGCCCCTCGCCCGGCCGCGACCTGGACGGACGGGGGCGCTCAGCCGCGAGCAGCCCTCGGGTTCCCGGCCGCGTGTGCGGTCCGCCCGCGCGTGAACCCAGCTCACCTAAACGCTGGCGTGAGCAGCAGCGCCCCGCCGTCGTCCCTGCGCACGAGCTGCGCCTCCCCGGGCGCCGGTCTCCTGTCCTTCCGCAGCCGACAGCCCGAGGTGGACGGGACCAGCCTGTACACACCGGATGCCAGCTCGCCGGTCCACCCGAAGACCTGTCCCCGAGAGAGGGGCCGACAGAGTCACACACCGGGGTCCCTCTCCCAGACCGACAGCGGGGCAGGGAATGGCTCGCCATGCGACTGCAGCCCGGCCCAGCGCTTACAGGCCCCCAGGCCTCTTCCTGCGGGGCGAGCCCAGCCTAAGACCATCCCTAAGACCATCGGATGTATTTATGCATTTTTAAAATCACCTCAGCCAGGCGTGGTTGCACTCTGGGAGGCTGAGGGAGGAGGATGCAAAGTTCAGGCACAGCCCCGGAAACTTAGCACCTTACACCCTAAAAAATAAAACAATAAAAAAATGTAAAAGGGCCGGGAATGTCGTTCAGTGCAAAGGTCCCGGTTGCCTGTACCATAGGGAAACGCACCAAAACAAAACCTGTCTAAAATTATAATAGGAAGTTACATATGTTCTAAATCTTTCCCAATAATCTTCAAAAATATTTGTGATGTTCCTTAAAGTAATAATATTCCAGGTTAATAAATTGCAAGTTATACTTTTCTACTATGACTGAAATATAAATATACTATTTGTAACTCAGGTTTCAGTGACTCGAAGTAAAAATTAAGTATATTTTTAAAGGGAGGGGAATGGGACAAAAAACAGTGAAGATGTGTTACATACACGGACAAGCTGCCCGTGATGAATATGATCGTGTACTAGAAACGTGGACTGATAAAAAGAACGGAAAAAAAGTTGCAGTATTATACAAAAAAATTACACTTTTTAAGAGTTCATTATTTGTAATGAATTAAACCTATCTATACGAGCCCAATTATGCACACTGGATTTTATTATTATTTTTATAATACGGATAATAAAGCAAGATGCAGACTGCCAGCAAACCTGCCTTGCATGACAGTCTGCTTCCGACAAGCGTCAGACGCTGGCAGCGCGGTCAGAGCATGCGCACAGGCGAGCGTTTCACTTGCCTGCTCCCTAAAGAACGCAGGAGCGTGCTGCACCCCGAGTGATTCATGCAAAACACGGGGCTTGTCTGTCAACAGCACTAGGCTGACTTATTTTCTAGATGTATCTGATAGCTAACAAGCTCCTTGTCCTGCGTGGACTCGCTTGAGGGAATCTGTTATGTAGTGTGTCCAAACATTCCTTTCAAAACCTGGGTACACTTTAGGTCACCCTGGAAATTCATGAAGGAATTAAGTTGCTTGTTGGAATTCTGGGTACGGTAGCATTTGCTCACTTTATGAGTCAGGGGAACCCTAATCATCCTAAGGCCACCTCCCCTATTCTGATACTAGGAGCAGCCCAACAGAACTGCAGCTCACTCTGAAGGCCACACGTTTACCCCCCACCGCTCGGAAACCATCGTCTTCTAGACTGGCCAGATGGAGGACCCCGTCCTGCGACTCCGAGCAGGTGAGAGCTCACGAGCCTCCCGGTTCCCCTCCCACGGCCTTGACTTACTCTTGGGGACGGCAAAGGGGAAGTTTTCATGGGCAAAAAACTCTTCTTAAAGAAAATAATTGTGAAACCTAAAAATAGAAAGTTTTCCTGTGGTAGCTCCTTTGTATATGTGACACGTAACAGGAAAACAGAAGCCTAGATAATAGAGGCAAATATGCCTTAAACCTTCTTATTGCTTTGCTATGTACTTTTTTCACTCAATCTCATGAGAAAGTAATTTTACCTAAAACAAACTGGGAAAAGTTACTGTTTTAGATATTGCTTTACACTGAACTTAACTCTGCAATTAGTTCTACAGAAGCATTTAGTCACAGCACTACGTCTGCCGTTTCATTTGTTTCTTGCCTATAACTATCTTATCTGTTAGAAAGCCTACTGTAAAGACTTCGTACAACCTTCCATCGGGGAGATGTCTTTCTCTAGTTGGGCCTACATAAACATTAAATATGATACTGCAGGAAGCCTTGAATGGTAGTCTTTCAATTGTATAGCAGGTGCATTTCGTAGTCCTCATAAAATAAACAGGCGCATTTATGTATTTGCTTCATATATTTGGCCTCTGAGTAAATGTATAATTAGAAAGAATCAGAACAACCCTAAGGGTAACATTTAAAAAAACATTTTCATATTAGTCTATTTTTAAACCCTATAATGTGAGCCAAGCCTAAGGATAGTAACCTTGAAGGTTTTCTGAGTAGCAGCAGAAGTGTAAGACAAACATCTAGAGTAACTTCTCGAAAGTCTGGAATTCATGTACGTAGGGAGGAAATTGGTTGGCATCAGTCTCACATGTGAGGCAGCAGGGCCTTAGAGACGAAGAAAGCAGGACACAACATCAGACGGCTTCTGAGTTACGAAGCCAAGGGTGGCAATCAATCCTTGTCCTAATGGATTTCAGCAGGCAAGAAAGCCTTTCACAATTAATAAAACATGTATAAGAGCTATAGATTTAAGCACTGTATATATCTCAAGTGAAAGGAAGAATGTAAGAGGTTGAAAATAAAAGAAGACAAAAAGAAAAATAATTATCTTCCTCAACTATCATTTGGGGAACTATATTTGAGTTCATGCTGTATTTTAAAATTAAATATTAGAAAATGAACATACTTCTCTGTTTCGTAGTTCGGTAAAACATAGGAGCTGTAGATCTGCTTGAGTCTCATTCTCCTTTAGAATATATAAGGTGGTATCGACTGATAACCAAGGGGATAGTTTTCCTATAAACAAACACACAAAGAAGTCCAAATACCTTTTAAAAAGCAATTACTACTTTCTCTTTATTATTTAAAGAAAAGTTAGTGTTTTTCTCCCCTGAATTTTTTTTTTTAAATACACATCCTATGTTTATATATTGTTATGGGTTTAAAGCCAGCATAGGAAACCAAGCAGCCAATTGTGAACTTAGTGGAGCCTTATTAGCCGAGCTCAGGGCGAACTGACAGCTTCCACATAGGAAGATGCCAGAAAACACGCAGACCCCTTACAACAGGCAGAATTTAAAGCAAAAAACCACATCCTGATTAGTACAGTCACCTGTTACTCTAAATCTAGAACAAGGAGTTCAATCTGTAACTGACTGTGAACAATACAAAGAACTTGGTTTAGCAAATACATTGTTTTTAACATACGGATTTTTTTTAGGGGCAAACTCACCTCACTGTACTTTCTCTTAATCACTTTCCGTACCCTGGGGTGATCTGGAGATTAGCTTTATGGAATTTTCCTATGTGAACCATTATATACATAAACATCTTAATATTAGCAATAAGCCATGTACTGTGCGCAATGACCACATGAGAAAGATTCTCTTCCTGCTGACTTCCTAAAAGTCCTGATTGAACTCACCCACCGCCGACGTCTCCGAGCAGCTAAACCGCCAGGAATCCCTGCACCCGGTGGCCTGGCCAGAGAGGAGCAGGGGGCGGCTCCTCAGGGCTCCAGGGACGGCGCCCACCAAGCCCCTCCAGGACAACCCTCTCCTGCTCTGGGCCAGGCCTGTGGGACGTGTCCACTGCATGTCCACTCCCGGAGCGGACCCCGGGCCTCCCCAGTCCCAGCCGCACCCGCCTAGCTCAGTCCCAGCTCTCCTCTGCCAGGTCAGAAGCATCTCCCCACTCGGCCTCCCCCAGACCCTGCCCCTCCGAGGGCCCTCGTGACCCAGAGCTTCCCCAGGTTGCTCCCACTGCCCCGGGGACACCGGGAGGACGTCAGCCCAGCCTGAAGACTGTCTGCCCGCCACGCGAAGTCCCTCCGAGGGGCCGGGGCTCCCCGATGTCCCTGGGCCCCTAAGCCCAGGCTGAGGCCAGCATCCAGCCCTGAGGAGAGGGGCCTGGCAGCCGGGGTCAGGACCGGTGTGGGACATGGGATGGGTGAGGGAGAGGGGCGCGGGGGCTTTCTAAGGCCACTGAATGGCCACAGCCACGATGTGAGACACCCAGGGGCCCATGGAGGTTGAAGCCACAGCCACACACCCGCCAGCGCGACGCACTGGGGACACACAGACACGCATCCGGGAAGCAGGCGGGGCTGGCCCTGGCCCTGGCCCTGCGCTGTGGCCTGGGGCTCCTTGGGAGGGAGGCCAAGCCTGCTCCCCGCCGTAGAAGCCTGGACTTGGGAGTCGGAAGCCAACTGCGAATCCTGACAACCTGCGTGCAGGCGCAGTGCCGGAGGCCAGGAGCTCCTGGGGCCAGGCCCACAGGCCGAGCACCTCCGGCTCTGAGCCTTCCATCCCTCCGCAGCGCCAGCCCCAGCTGACCTGCCGCTGCACACCCAACCGCTCTGGCTCAGGAAAGGGCCAGCGGGCGCACACCAGAGGCGCAGATCGCACTTTTAAGGTGTTTTGGGCGCGGCAGCAGCTGATAGCCCATGCGCCCCTGGCAAAGTCTGTTCATGCCGCCCCACTGTCAGTGAACCGAATCCTAAGGCCCCCATGCGCCAAGTAGCCCACCTGGGCTCACAGCCCCTTCCCCCTCTTCCCGCAGCACTGACTTCTAATGTACCACACCCTCTACTCCTTATGGTATTTATTACTAACTTTCCCCTACGGAAATAACTCATAGGTACTGTTGTTCTTTGGTACTCTGACATATCCAAAACGCCTAAACTGATGTCTAAATTGACCTTTGGTTTGTGAAACCCTCTGATAAGTGCCTGATAAATGAACAAAGGAATCCTATTCATAAGAATACAGCGAATTAACACTGTATTTGCACAGTTATCTTGATTCCTTTCTCTGCAAAATGATTCTGTAGTCATTATTTAAGAGCATCAACTACCAAACAGTGTAAGTATCCTATTAGATATGCAGCAAAAATTTTCAAAACCTCTACTTTAGCCAGGGAGAATCCTCTAGCAATAAAATATTTACATATCAACCTTATAAAATAAAGACAGATTTAGAACAATCAGCATTAAAAGACTACCTAGGAAAGGACCATTATAGGCATCTTTCACTGTCTAGGATTCTAAACAGGAGGAAGGTATTCATTTTTATCCATAAAAGAACATTACCATGAATGCAAAGATTGTTAATAAAAATTGTCTCAGTCATCGACAAGAACTTTCATGGTATTAAAATGCACTTGCAATTTCACATCCTAAATTATGCTCCTGTAGAACTTCTCTTAGATAAATTTTAAAAACAGATAAATAGAAAAAGCTAAGATAATTAGCAACCAAAACATTTCGTTTTTGCTTTCAATGAAACATGTTTTAAAAGTACACAGAAAGCAAATGACTTGCACAATCTGCTAACAGTCAATACAGAAACGCGTTGAAACACAGCCGGAAGTTTCTTAATTCGGGCAGACCGCCCTCTTCACTGACTAGGACTATCAAACACACATGTGTTTTCAAAGAGGGCACAAACTGACATCTGCAAACCAGAGAAATCACACTTGCCTTGGGCGTGACTCAGGCTGAGCGGCTGGATCGTCAGGTGAACCGCGGACCTCTGAGGCATGTGGAGCCGGTACTGGTGACTGACGGTGTCGCCGTTGTCCTCCAGGAAGAAGCAGCCTCGGGACTGCACCCAGGGCCAGTCCTGGAAGGGAGGAGGCAGTCTTCACCGAGTGTCTCCAGCACACTGAGTAATGAGGAGAAACCAGGGCAGAGATGCCAGGAACGTGCAACGCAGGAGGTAGGAAAAAATAGCCATGGTACTAATCAGTTATCCACAGCAGTGATATGTTAATTATCACACAGAATTATATATGCAAATATCCCACAACCGAGGTCGATCCAGCACCTGGCATGCTGCAGCCGGCCGGCCAACAGGCGCTGGCCGATGTCAGCCACGGGCTGTGCAGAGCTCCGCCACGGGGAGCGGCCTCATTTAGCGGTGAAAAGGCAGGGGGCTGTGGATGGAGAGCAAGCCAGAGAAGGAAGCTCAGGGAAGAGGGCGAGGAACGGAAGCCCAGCGGCGAGTAAGACGCTGCAACCGTCTGGGCGAGAGCGGTGCGAGGCGCGGTGAGAATGGAGGAGGGAGAGAGCCCGGAGGAAGGCGGCGGGACCCCGCTGAGGGCGCTGGAGCACGGGGCACCCACGCCAGCAGCCCTGAGCCTCAGGAGCTAGGAGAACGCGAAGAAAGACTTCAGGGCTACAGAAATATGCCGATAAACAGAAACAGCACATTGGGCAGAAAGTAAAGGGTTTTTACCGAACTTAAGAGAAGCTGTGCGTTACCACAGATGCGTACAAGAATGCTTTTCATCGGGAGGCTGAGGTAGGCGGAGCGTTGTGAGTTCGAGGCCGGCTTGGGCTACAACGCGGTGCAAGGCTGACCTGAGCTATATAGTGCGACCCTGCCTCAAAAAACCAGGGCCGGGAGTTTGGCTCAGTGGCTTAAGCGCCTGCCCTGGCAGGCGCAAGACTGTGAGTTCAATCCCCGGTGCCGCAAAAAAAAAAAAAAAAAAAAAAGAATAAAGAATGCTTTTCACTGTGTTGTTAGTTGGCTTGGCTACCTGAAATGTAAGGCATATTTCTGTTCTGTCCCTAGTGACTTCCAAAGGTAGACCATTAATGAGGCTTTGAAGTGACTTTATAAAGAAAGATTCTGAATAATTACCTGTAAGAACATTTACATATTAGATATTAAGCTCAAGGCTTTAATACTATTGAAAACTACTCAAGAGTTAGTCCTGTTAAAATAACATCACGGGGTCGGGATATAGCTTAGTGGCAGTGTCTGCCTGGCAAGTACAAGGTCCCAAGTTCGATTCCCAGTACCAAAAAAACCCCCAAAAAACCCACAAATATTTTCAATGCATTATAAAAAGACTTACATGTATTTTTTAAAAGGCTACATTACCCTAACATATACTTACATATCATTTTTCTATTAAGTCATAATTATTTTAACACATTTAAAATTAGAAATTTGAAATAGAAGAGAATCCCTATAATTCTACCACTCCACTCTGATTTTTATGTAATCCTTTCTAGAACACCTTATTTTTTGCATTCTAATAAATACTGTTTTATGTTTAATTCTTAAAATTTAATCTTACATCTAAAATATTCTGTTGCTGAAAAAGAATGAAGTTAGACACATACATGGCAGGATACACCTGTAATCCCAGCACTCTGGGAAGCAGAGGCAAAAGGATCACAAGTTCAAGTCCAGGTTAGTGAGATCCTATATCAAAACAAACAAAAATAATAAAATAAAAGAGAGGGTGACTGAAGAATCAGCTCAGTATAAAGATCCTGGTTTCAGTTCGCCAGTACAGGAGTGGTAGGGGATGATTTCTTGAGTAAGATATGGCTACATAAAACATTCAGTAGAATGTTCAATGTCACTGGTCATTTGAGAGATGCAAATTAAAACAACACTCAGATTCCATCTCACCTCAGAATGAATGGCTAGCATCAAGAAATCAACCGATAAATGCTGGAGAGACTGTGGAGAAAAAAGAACCCTTCTCAACTGTTGGTGGGAGTGTAGACTGGTGCAACCACTGTGGAAGTCAGTGTGGAGATTCCTTAAAATATTAGGACTAGAGTTTCCATTTGACCCAGCCACTGCCCTCCTGGGTATCTTCCCAAAAGAATTAAAAGCATCATACCACAGCAATATATGCACAGCTATGCTTATAGCAGCACAGTTTGTAATAGCCAAATCTTGCAAACAGCCCAAGTGCCGATCAACTGGTGAACGGATAAAGATGATGTGGGTTTTTAAAAAACACAATGGAGTACTACTCTGCCATAAAGAAGGATATGCTCAAGACATTTTTAGGAAAATGAATACACCTTGAGTCCACAGGCAAGTGAAATAGATCAGACACAGATGTGGAAATACCATATTGCTTCTCTGGTATGAGAAACCGAAAGTACAAGTAAGGACCAAAATGTATGACAGATATTGTGAATAGGAAGAAAATGTTCAAATGGGGAGAGGAAGAAGGGAGAAGAGAGGGAAAAAGGAAAGAAGTGAAAAGTAAAAGGAATAGAAAGAAGGGAAACACGGGAACAAAGCTTTTGTAAATGGGGAGAAAAGGAGGGGTTGAAGGGAGGGGAGGGGAATGGGGAAAGAGAAACAAGTTATATCACGTGCAGGTACAAGTTCTCCATGATGATGTATATTTAGAATGTATCAATAAGATCTAATTGAAAAAATAATAAATGAAAAAAATAAAAAATTCAGTATATACAGTATTCTGCACATTTCTATACATCACAAGTATTTGATAGTAAAAAAAAGTATTGTAGCAATTTCTGTACTGCTTTGAATTTCTCTGATCACCACTTGTATGACTTTCTGCCATGCGCACAGTTTTTATTTCCTTTTGTATGAGCAAACTGACAAGTCATCTCTTATTTTCTACTTTTACAGCCTTGGCATTTTTCTTACGTATTTTAGTAAATTCACTTGACTATTTCAGATATCGCTCACTGTTACAGTTTGTGCCTGGATGTCCCCCCAAAGCCTCATGAAGTCATGGTGTGGGGTGGGCTTTTTCAGAGGCAGCTGAATCTGGAGCTTCTGACTGATTCATGGTCCAGTGCTGGGATTAAGGGTGTGAGGGCTACACCCACCCCAGGGCGGGGCGCCGACACACAATATAAAGGACAGGAAGACACGTGTCCCTTCTCTCTTCCTTGTTGCTTTTGCTGTCTGTCACCGACATGAACTTCTGCCCCTCTGCCATGTGCCACCCTGCCTTGATTAAACTGTGAGCTAAATAAACCTTTGCTCTCTTAACTTTGGGTGTTGGGTAGTTTGTTGCAGCAATGAGACAAAAGTAACTAAGACACCCACTCTCTTCCTATGCTTTGATGTACGCACTGTCTCCATTTATCTTACTTTTGATTATTTTTTTTTTCAACTGGTGTAAGCTTTGCATGTTTATTTTTTATCTTTATTTTTTTTGAGACAGGGTCTTGCTGTATAGTCCAGGCTGGTCTTAAACACAAAGCAATCCCCCTGCATCAGCATCTGGAGTGCTGGGATTATAGGTGTGCACCATCACACCTGGTAAATTTTGGGGTACATCCTTTGGGGTGCCATGTTCTCTGTCCTGATCCTTCCCTATCAATGTCCCTGCATCCATTCCTATCCCTAGGCCTAGTCCTAACCTAGTGCTAACCTAGTGCTAACCTAGTGCTAACCTAGCACTGACCCTAGCCTAAAATCCTGGCCTAGGAGTTAAACTTATAATCACCTGACCTGTGTCACGGCCTGCCTCACCACTGGGTCACTGAGGCTGCTTCTTCTTCTTCCTTATTTTTAATTAATTAATTAATTAATTTTTTTTTTTGAGACAGGATCTTGCTTTATGGCCGAGGCTGGTCTCCAATTTGTGGCAATCCTCCTGCCTCAGTCTTCCAAGTGCTGGGATTACAGGCATGTGCCACCAGGCTGGCTTTTCTGTTTATTAAAATGACTATTTTGTATGTATCCCATATTGCCTCATAGGGAAGTTGTTGGAATATATACATATATATGGAGATAGATAGATAGATAGATAGATAGATAGATAGATAGATGTGTTCCTGTCATTGACAATATATTTAAGAGCGTTAGTCTCAATTATTTAAGGTCACATTTTAATTTCTCAGAATTAAAAATATACATATCTTTTATACCCTGAAGGTGTGATAGCGCATGTGATAACGACAGACTTAAAGCTTGAATAGTACAGTGATGATACAGTCTTGAAATATTTAAATTCACTTTAAGAAAAAAATCTCTAAAGAAAAGTCAGCCAGGCATGGTGGTGCACCTTTGTAATCCCAGCACTTAGGAGGCTGAAGCAGGTGGACCACTGTGAGTTCAAGGCCAGCCTAGATTACAGAGTGAGACCCTAGCTCAAAAAAGAAAAAACAAACAGAGAAAACCAGGTACCCAGAGGTCACACAGACCAGTTTTACATGGCGTTTTCCTGGGCCAGGGGTGCAGCTCAGTGGTAGAGTGCTTGCCTGCCATATGTGAGGCCCTGAGTCTGATGCCCAAAACCACAAAAAAACAAAAACAAGGAGTCTGTAGAAATATTAAGTCTAGAGTCTGAGACTTTATCATCAGGATAGCAAACAGAAAAATCATATTATCTCTAACACAATAGGTTCAAACTTGGCCTTGGGCCAAAGCTCAACCACCACCGCTGAGCAGGAGCTTCCCCCCCGGGACATCTCCGGGACAGGCCGAGCCGGGGCACCCGCCGGCCTTCCCGCAGCGCACTCCCAGGCCTGGAACTGCCGGGACAACGGCGGAAAGGCGCGTGGCGTTCGGGAATTCGTACCTGAAACAGTTCCGACTAGGATTCTAACGTTGTCTTCCTTTTAAGCAATTTTGATTACAGCATCATCTGATGGAATTTTATCTAATGCATTTTATGAATACATTTTTTTCTATTTACCTATCTGGAATGGTAAAGGATAATAATGTTGAATTATACAGCTTGAGCATTCCTCATCTGAAATTTTTAGGGACTGAAAGTGTTGTAGGTTGCGGATTTTTTCAGAGTTTAGAATACTTACATATACGTGCTGAAACACCTTGGGGACAGGGCCAAGTCTAAACATAAAATTCCTTATGCTTCATATGCATTTTATACATACAGGTCATATAATTTTGCACAATATGTTCAGTGAACCTTGCATTTATACTGTGACCATCACATAAGGTCAGGTGTGAAATTTTATACTTAAAATGTAACACTGGCAAGTAAAAAGTTTCAGATTTCAGAACATTTTCAGTTTTGGGTTTTTGAATCAGCACTGTTCAACCAGCATGAAAAGCAGGCGGAGCCAAGGAAGCAGTGTAGTGTATATTTCCTCCTCTGCGGAAAACCAAGTGGCCGGCACAGTGCCACAGCTCTCACTAAAGGCAGAGCCAGAGCAGGAACCGAGGGCTCCCTGCTTTCTGTTTTTGTTTTGTTTTGAGTCAGGGTCTTGCTGTGCAGTCCAGGCTGGCCTTAAACTTGCAACATCCTCTTGCTTCAGCCTCCCAAGAGCTGGGATTGTAGGTGTGTGCCTGGCTAAGGTCTCTTTACTGTCTTTCTAGTTTCCCAGTTATGGATTCTGTTCTCTTCCACATTTACACACCTACTATAAATTTTTTAATGAATTTTTTAAAGTCAGTTTTCAAAAGAAATTTCATGTTAATGATATTATTATAAGGTATAAGGAAGCATTATTATTCTAATTACCCATAAATTTAAGTGTCGAGATAAATTCAGTTATTTGGTTTTCTTACCTAAAAATATAGACTTTAGTAGCTGCAACATTTCTTATACTTGTATTGTAATCATGAGAACAGCAGTTCACTCTAGTTTAAATAAAATTGTAAGAAAAAAACAAAAAAAAGCACTTTGCTTGTAGATTGATATTGAAGATAATATGTATCATTTGGGAAACTAAAAACTGGAAGTTTTTCCATGGATGTCAGTACTTTTGGGGGCGAGGCCGTAGGCCGACAGGAGACACTTTATAAGCTCTAGCTAAGGAGAGGTGAGGCGCTGTTAGACATCTTTCTTAAAGTTCAATTCCTGAAAAGAATGTAACACTAGAAGGGCGTGTGCAGCACTGTGCGAGGACAGACCACATGCTACACGTGGTTAGTAAGCCTGGGAAATGGCCGGACAGCAGCCTTCACACACATGAGATAATAAGGCTATTTTGAACTATGAATAGCATGACTAGAAGAATTCATAGCTCCACTCTTTACAGGGAGACATTTGCTTTCTTTAGATCTGCCAGTTATCAGGCACACATGCATATGCAACTTAATATTTCTTTAAAAACATATAGACTTTCAATCACATAAAGATTTTTCTCTTAGATATAGACTAAAATGTTATCAATTTGAAGAAAAAAGTACTGATTTATTAGTTGGATCATGCAAATAAATAGGTTTGAAAGAATTATAGATTAAATTGATCGTTTGAGTATTATGAGAAAAATGAAAGTTTTAAAAAAATTTAGAATGATAGAAATTCTACGCATGATAGAATTTTTGACAACAAAACAGAAATAAAATAATAGCTTGTAATTCTTATATAGGGCATGAGGTGGTGCTATGTTCTATTAGTTCACACACAGTAATTCATACATGTGCAAACACTTGCTACGTCATTTATTGGTTATACACAAATTTTACTTATTTTCATTTGTAATATATAAAGAAATGTTGAAAGCAGAAATGAAAAACAATAAAGCAGAAAACAGCTATAAAACAAATAAATTATGTTTTTTTGGATCACTGTAATGAACATGATTTAATCTGACATACAAATTCTGTATTATTAATAAAACATCAGGTGGAGTAGGATTAGTAAGCAATAGATCTGATAGCTTTAGTTACAGGGTGAACTTACATCAACACCATCTTTTTTATAAAGATATCCTATGTCACTTATTAGAAAGCTATTTGTTTTTACTATGCTAAGACAAGTAGGTAGGTAAAGATAGTTATTGAACTTTCTGTTACTGAAGAATATTTTTAAAATAAAAGGTTAAATAGATGACTTATGAAGGGGAAGACTGTCATTTTTTTCTATACAGTTTGGTCAATATTTTAAAAAAGAAACTATTTGGAGCTTTTACAAAAATTTACAGAAGGTGAATCATTTTGAGATGGAAAGTTTAATTATCGTAGTTATGCATATACCATATAGCATAGGTTATATGAAGGTATAGCATATATGCTGTACAATATATGTATACAGATATTTATAACATCAATAGGTAGAATTACATATGTATGTGCTGTGTGTGCTTATGACGTACAATATACATGTAAGAACATATATTTGTGGTTTGGAGCCTACTCTAATTTTAGTCATGATTTGCTTTAGCAAGAAAGTTGAAGCTATTTGTCTCTGAAAGGAAAATTCCTGACATTACTTGAACATTACACAAAACCTAAGCCAATGGATAGAATCTAGGATTAAAAAAAAAAAGAAAAAAAAGTAGTACAGTACTTAATCGTGGCCAGTAGAAAGCAGTACATGTACAGTCACTGTGAGGTTCCTACTTTCCTCCCAGAACTCCAGTCCTACATGAAACACTGTGGATTTATGCTTTGGAATCTGGCTGCTGGGCTTGATGGTGCGCTCCTGCAACACCAGCTACTAAAGGGGCTGAGGCAGGAAGACCGCTTAGCTCCCTCCGCCTGACCCTAACCCCCACTAAAAATGAACAGACAGGACCGGACCGGACAGGACAGGACAGGACAGGACAGGACCGGACAGGACTGGATCGGGCAGGGCAGGGCAGGACTGGACAGGACAGGACAGGACTGGACCGGGCAGGACAGGACAGGACAGGACCGGGCAGGACAGGACCGGGCAGGACTGGACTGGACAGGACAGGACAGGACTGGACCGGGCAGGGCAGGGCTGGACAAGACAAGGCAGGGCAGGGCAGGGCAGGACTGGACAGGATAGGACAGGACTGGACCGGGCAGGGCAGGGCAGGACAGGACAGGACGGGACCGGGCAGGGCAGGGCAGGACAGGATCAGACAGGACTGGATCGGGCAGGGCAGGGCAGGGCAGGACCGACCCCATGCTTAACCTATGCCAATGATTTCCACATTTCTAAAGTTTAGTCTCTGTCCCAATTCTGCACTTCTTCAGTCCACCTGAAACTGAGCTACACAAACTTGTTTAAAGTAGATTTAAAGTATTTGAAGAAAATTAGTGTAACTGTTAGTAATTTATTCAGCATTCTTATAACCGAATACTTCTCAAGAGTGGCTATAAACCTCAGAAAGGTATAAAATTTATGAAATTAAAATTACTTTAGAGTAAAATGAAAAAGAAATGAATCCCACTAAAATATCAGAAGGGCCATGGAATTCAAAAATAATCATTTCAGCTCAGCTCATCCAAGAAATGCCAAACAGTGAACACTGGGAAACAGAAAAATCAAAAACAGGAAATAAGAGGGTAAGACATGCGGGACTAACAAGCATTTCCAAAAGATATTAAGTTTTATATGAAAATCATAGAATTAAAAAGTTGACAATACGCTAACTTCAG
This sequence comes from Dasyprocta punctata, assembly GCA_004363535.1. Taxonomy (NCBI): domain Eukaryota; kingdom Metazoa; phylum Chordata; class Mammalia; order Rodentia; family Dasyproctidae; genus Dasyprocta; species Dasyprocta punctata. Next base: position 25,870 of record RJWM01015265.1, read on the forward strand.
TTTTAATCATCAAATTTTCTTGGTACTGTCCGTCTCATTCCTGCTTGTGATGTTGCCTCGGATGGGAAGTCTGAGTGGGCGCTGGCGCCCAGCTGCGCGGGAAGCCCTAGGGCTGCCTTTCCGCAGACCCGCCCCCGCCCCAGAACAGCGAGCATCACCCCGGGCAGGCCTCCTGGTTCCTACCTGGACATCCACACCAGTCTCCAGAAGGTCTCTCCTCCAATACAATACTAGAAAAACTTCCCTTAAGCTACACTTACACAATGCCATTACGATCTAAAGACCTGCCTCATTTCTTAGATCTACAATAACACCAACCACCCAATATTCTATTAAAGAATACCGCATGTCCCCTGCTACCATACTAAATGTTTTACATACACTAAGATGATTTAAGCCTTTCCAAAACATACTAAATGTAATTATTTCCAAATTACAGACAAGGAAACTGAGACCCAGAAGGGTTGCTGATTAACTTACCCAAGCTGGTACAATTATTAAGGGAAAATGCTAGGGGTCAAGCTCAAGTCTGTATCCAGTGTTTTCATCAATACAGAGAACAATGCTTGGCATGCAGCAGATACCTATTTGCTGAATAAATGAAATACTATGGTATATGTTAATCCAATGAAACCTTCTATGTTTTAATTCAAGGTTCATATTTTACACTAAATGAAATGGCTGGCATACATTACCTGCTTAGTAATTATCTGAAATTAAATGAATTTTAGTGGTACGGTCTCAATTAATGGCACAGAGAAAAAAGGTCATTATGATTGATATAATCTGTATTAATATTTATACCCATCCCGACTAAACATATGTTTATTTATACTTTTGAATCAGATTACCAATAATTATTAAGCCAATATTAAAAGCATTTAACTTAGTTGTAAAATACGAAAAGTTTCCATTTGTGGAAAATAAGATTGCTGGAACACTAAAAACTATGTGAAAATGTTGGGCGTGCACACCAAATTGCTTAGGGTGTACACATTCCTAAACAGTCTGAGCAAAATTCCTTGGAGATAATGTTTTAAAATTTTAATATAGAACAAATGTCACTGTCTAGCAACTTAAAGATATAAGGGACTTCAGAGTTCAATAACAAATACAGAGTTGTTATTTGAAACAAAAATGTAGCTCTTGAGAACAATCAGTTCAGTTCTCTAACAGCAGTTATAGTATGTGGTCATAACCATTTTCCCCCCTCCTACTGAGGTCTCCGGGCACACATTTTTAATGTATCCTAGCAGTTCCAGTTAATGTTTTATATTTCTGTAGCTATTATTTTCTGTTGAAAGAAAACTAGTAAAGGTTGAGTCTAAAAAGGAAAAACAAAGGAAGAAGATCAATATTAACACTCTACAAATATTGACTTAGCAAAGTGACTTTGTTGTCTTTCTCTCTCGGGAATTGATATTGAATGAATGATTTATTTACCGGAAACATCTATGGAAAATGTCTGATACATAATTAGATAATCTTCTCCTCAAGTTCAAATATTTAGGAGCTACCATTTTAAAACTAAATACCTTATAATAATATTCTTATTACTTCTATTTAAAAATATTACAACTAGCTTAAATGTAGAAATGATATTTCTTAAAGAACAGGAAGAACCTTAAAGAATTACTTCACAACATTACTGGCTCAGTGTACACACAAAATAGCTATAAATAAACTCAACATCAGTTTTTTTGCAGAAGTTATCTCTGCTAATTTAAAATACTCTACCTTTAGGTTAGGTTCGATTAACTTTGAGTTTTGGTTTCCATTAGCAGCCATGGAAATTGTGCAGGAAACGGATGCTTTGAACTTTCTAGTAGTTGACAGTAAAGAAGCCCTCAGGTCACCTGTGAAACATAAGTGTGATTTGGTCTCCATGTTAGGAAAAGTTGTCAACAGGCATTTGTTTCTAAACACAGTGTGGCACAAAAGGTTTGCTGTACCAATGTCACTCTCTTGGTTCTTCCTATTGAAATAAGGTTAAAAGTTTTACATTCATTGGGTCAAAGTGGTTCCCAATTTATAGGCTACTAGTAAGATTCCTTATTTCAATATGTTGCCATTTAGTCTGAAATTTCAGTTTTAATAAAATATAATGAGCACAGCCAAGTCACGTCCCATAGTAAAATTTTACTTCAATGGAGTTTTTACAGCTAAGAGAGTCTAGAAACTGGAGCGAACGAAAGTTGGATTTTCATCTATCACTAAGCTGAGATGGAAGGAAAATGTTGTCTGAATAATGACCCTTCATTCTTGATGGAGAAATTCAGTGCTCAGTGTAAGTACCTTTATTTGAGAACATTTCCTGGTCACTTTTTCTTAGGACTCTAGGTGAAGCTTTTAGAACTGGCGGTGGGTCCCTTGCAGGGAGCTCTTCCACGTGGCTTCCAAACTGCTGACGCCTCTGTTTACTGTCAGCCTGCAGCTTTTCTAGTGCAGTCTTGAGACACTGCCCACTGGTCGTCATGTATAATTTACAAAACTGCAAGAAATAAAAAAGGAGTCCAGTGGGCAACACGTTTAGTCACGCATCTGGGAGGAAGAGAAGGCAAATGCACGTTAGTGGGGCAGGGACAGACCGCGAGACGGAATAGATTTCTCGTCGAACTGGGTTACTCGTTTTATTTTCCTGAATCAGACTGACCAGCCTCGGGTGACCTGGCGAAACGCAGTCATCATTCCGGGAGGGGGTCACACTCGGAGTGAGAATAACATGTTACACAAGGAGAAGAGATTTATTTTTTCACAGGATGGTCTGACTTGTGCTTGTTCTACATAATTTTAGGATTCGTCCACCCTGGAAAGGGTGCACTTCTGAGAAGGATCTCCATGCTGCTTGCGTGTCTGTGTGCACACACAAACGCATTTAACTTTGTTGTGCAGACGGAATAGCTCTTATCCGAAACGTTGGGCTTCTGTTCGTGATTTGGGGGGCTCGCATAGCCATGGTGAGACACCTTGGGGGTAAAACCCAAGCCCAAATCTGAACTTCACTGAGGTTTTATATACAACTTTACACATACCCTGAAGGGAGTTTTGTCTAATATTTTTAGTGTGACTGCATTTTGACATGAAGCCCTGACAGGAGGCCACAGTGTGGAATTTTCTTTCCTTCTGTCTTTCTTTTTTCTTATTTTGAAGTACTGAGGATTGAACCCAGCACCCTGGGCATGCTTGGCAGGAGTAATCTCCCAACCCTTTCCCTTCCCTTCCCTTCCCTTCCCTTTCCTTTCCTTTCCTTTCCCTTCCCTTCCTTTCCCTCCCCTCCCCTCCCCTCCCCTCCTCTCTCCTCTCCTCTCCTCTCCCCTCCTCTCTTTTCCTTTCCTTTCAATTCAGAGTCACTTTTTCTAAATTTCAAGAAGTTCGGCAGCTGGGATGACAGTCTGTGCCACTATGCCCAACTGTGATGTGGAATTCTTCACTAGTGGCATTGTGTCAACAGTAGAAACTCTCAGATTTTGGCTATTTGGATTAATATATTTTTTAAACGTAGTCATCATATTGCAACTTTGGAACTGGGGACAATTTCAGGTACAATGAATGCACATCAAGTATCTATTGTCATTGCCTGTGTTTACTAAAAAAAGAGCTTTAATTGTTAAACACTTTTCCACGGGTGTGGAGTGCAGCTCCCTAGGATTCATGCTTAGTGTAAGTGAAGCCCTGGGTTTCACTCTGAGGGGGAAAAGAAACCCAAAGCTTTTCTAATGTTAATTTGCTTAATTTAACCATTTTACAATGTATGCACACATCAAAACATTACACGTGTGCTACAGAATATGTAATTTTGTCAAAAACTAAAATATCAATAATTCCCTAAATAATATGTGAATCATGTACCTTAATGTAGTCAAATTTGCCATCAGCATTTATGTCGGGCAAATTTATGATCGCGCTGACTTCTTCTGGAGTCATCTTCTCCCCTCTCTGAAATAAGACGACACGATCACCACTCTGCTACTCATCAGGGTAGTGGAAATACATTTTATCTCTTGCACAAATAAGCTGGAACATGTGGCTTCAAGATAAATCAGAACAAGCACTATGTCAAGCAATAATCAGACTTACATAAAAACAATTTTATTAAATTTTCTGAAAATGTGCAGTTTTAGTTCACTAAATTTTAACAATTGTATTTTTGTGGAATTATAACTGCTACTAAATTTAGAGTAATGGTATTTTTAAATATTGTACCAAGAAATGCAGTGGATTCCTAGTGGCATTTATATTTTCTTTTCCTTTTCCTCTTGTCACATATGACCTGTCTCTGACTTGCAAAGAGCTCTGGGTAGGAAGGAGTCATATGGGAGCACAAAGGCACTGCAAGGCGGGCTCAGTTTTATACTTTGTTTCCTTTTGAAAACTGCACGTGTCACCCAGAAGGATGTGGATATAGGTTTTTCTGTCAAGGAAGTCAATTTTTGTTCATTTTTTTTGAGAGGGTGTCCCTATGCTGTTCAAGCTGGCCGTGAACACTTACCTAGCCCAGACTGGTCTCAAACTTGCTGCGATCCTCCTGCCTCAGGCTCCCAAGTACTAGGATTACAGGCCTGTGCCACCACATCCAGCAATGAAGTAATTATTTTTAAGTGAACTTTTCTAGCCAAAGCTAGATTGCAAGTTGTTTTGTAAACCTGCACATTACAAAAGGGTTTCACAGATCTTACCTTTGTTAGAAATTTATAAAGGTCAGTGTGTGAAATATACCCGTCATCATTTACATCTAATTGCTTAAATGATTTTAGCAGTTCTGCTTTTGAAGTAGGTTTTTCCTTCCTTAAAATTACACAAAAATCATCAAAATTCAGTTTGGCAGTTTGAGGAGTCCAGTACTTATCAACAGTCTTCTGGGATGGATTTCTTCCTGCATGCTGAAGAGCTGCCAATGAAACAAATGCTTGTCACTGTGAGGCCTGGAGTTGGTAACCCCGTGTACTTCTTTTCAAATCATTATCTTCTACAATATTAAGCAAACCCCATATATAATAATACATGAGCTCTGGCTGACCATCTAGTTATATCAATGTATGCCTGACTCGTAACAACAAAATAAAGCACCACCAGCTAACGATTCTTGACTTATTAATGGTCAAATTAAATAAATTTTTCCTTTTCTGACAGTTTGGTTCTCAACTTACGTGTTTTAAGTAACTGACAATATAAGGCTTACTAAGAGCTTTTAGTGGAACAAAGATTAAAAACATTCGCTTAATTGTTTTGAAGACATAAACATAACAGCAATAAACATAAATCATTACTTTTTATTGCTCAATAAATTTTCTTAATTAATTTTTTTTGTCTTTTTTGAGACAGAGTCTCACTATGCAGTTCAGGCTGGCCTTGAACTTACTGTGTAGTGGCCTTGAACACACACAGAGATCCTCCTGCCTCAGCTTCTGGAGTACTGTGATTATAGGCATATACCACACACCCAGCTTAACAAATACTTTAATGAAGTGAAGAAATTATTCTAATGTCAGCAAGGGCATGATACCTAACATATGTGTCACTGCTAGGTCAACTCTCACAGGTCATGTTTCCCATGCCTCGTATATCTGCTTGCAGTTAAGGCCCTGCTAAAAATCAAGAATACTGACATATTCTGAGAGACAACTATCAAAGAGATGCAGTGGTTAAAATACTTTTCATTTTTAACCATGTCCTTCTATCTATGAAATAATACAACATGAGAAAGTTTCAGTATATTTGCATACTTCATGTCACACATAAATATAACAATTTAAGACCATTTTTACATGCATGTGAATATACTGTATCTTTGTACAGTTAAATATATGTACCTTGGTAATTGCAAATAAACTTCTGCATATTAAGACAGAACTATATAAAATGAATTAGTGATAAGTCTGAAGTAATAGAAAGTTGAGTTATAACTCTGTCAAAATATACAGATATATTTCTTTAGCTACCAATTTTAACTGTAAAACTTTCTATTGGGCATTTCCAACTACCTCAGACCGGAATGCACACGGTCTGTACATAGCGAACCAGCACTGAAAATGATCATTTGACTGTTGTACAATTTGATGTAATAAGGACCAATAAATATGAAACACTTTAAAGAAATATCCTCAAGAAAACAGAGATGAGTCAGTTGTACTACATGTATTGCACACAGTGATACATACGGTGATTTTTTACAGAGATACAAACTTTTCAGTTACAAAGAGGTTCTGTAACATAGTCTGTATCTGAAGTGTAAGATTGCTACCTGGGATCATGACCTACAATCAATGATATTTTATTTTATTTATTTAAGTACTTTTTCTTTTTTTGGTACTGGGGATCGAACTCACAACCTCAAACTTGCCAGGCAGGCGCTTATGCGGTTAAGCTAAAGCTCTGGTCCTATGATTTATTTATTTATTTATTTTTGGTTTTGGCTTTTTGAGGAAGGGTTTTACTATGTAGTTCAGATTGGCCTTGAACTCTACATAGCCCAGGCTGGCCTCAAACTCATGGTAATCCTCTTGCCTCAGCCTGCTGAGTGCTGGGATTACAGGCATGTGATACCACACCCAGTTGGTCAATTATATTTTAGAAGAGAAATTTTCCTTTCTTTTTTTTAAGAAGAAATTTCCTGATTCTCCAAATTATGCCAGGGTATCATAACTATTTCATTTAAACTCTAGCACAGAGCAGTAAGAAAACAATCTAGAGGCAAACTTTGGCGCTAAGGGAAGTTGTAATTTTAGTAATCACCACGCTCCTCTTGCGTGTAAAAACTCTGGAAATCTGTAGCACTGGAGATAATAGGACTTTTACCTCCACAGGTTTATGTTGGTTGCAGACAAAATCCCTGATTCCCACGGTGACCTAACAACAAAAGTAAGTACTACATAGCATGTGAACGATTCTATAATTTGCCTATTAGTACAATCAGAGGCCATGTGCAGGCCACTGGGGGCCCAGCCAGATGCCAGCCCTTTCCCGAGTCAGCACCATCAGTGGACTGCGGGGGAAGAGATCAAGAAGTCACCAAGAAGCAAGCCCTCCCTGCAAATCAGCGCCACGTGCAGGCCGTTGCGGGGAGAGCCAGATGCCAGCCCCTTCCCACGCGTGGGCTGGGAAACAGAAGAGCCAACCCCCACCACCACCACAAGTGACCAGTTGATCCACCGAAACACAGGCTGTGATGACAGCTATTGAGATAAAATATGATTTAATGCTTGTAGTGTTTAGTGTTTCGCTGACTTGCAGGTCTAGGGCCAGTGGTCTGATCATAGATTCAGATGATCGCGGTATGCAGTGTGGCATCTAGCGGGGCTCTCCTTCTGAGGGTGGTAGCCATTGTTAATTCCCTATTATCTTATTTTGAAGTCCTGTATAATTTTCATTGTTTTGTTGGGTTGGGTTTTATTCTGCTTTGTCTCATTTGATTTTATTTTATCTGATGGCATGGGCAGCTATTTCAAAGATAACAAGATATACCATGGTAGCCATTTTGGATTTACTATTATCTCGTTTTGAAGTCCTTTATTGCATTCATTGTTTTGTTTTTATTGGTTCTATTCTGTTCTGTTCTGCTTAATTTTTACTATGTCTGAGGGTATCTGCAGCTATTTTGAAGACAGCAAGAGGCATTATGGTAACCACTGTTGATTTCCTATTGTTTTGAAGTCCTGTGTCACACTGCTTTGTTTTGATTGCTTTATTCTGTTTTATTTTGCTTGGTTTTATGTTCTTTAAAATTTAAAAAACAATACAATCAGAGAAATGGCACATGTGTTTTAGGGTTATATGCCCAGTCAGCCCCCATCCTTTAAATATTGGGAATAGAAGTAGAACCTAAATGAAGTTATAATTTGAAAGTCAAAAAATCCATAGGAAAGTGATACTTTCTCTCTAGCAGCGGGAAAACAGCTGCATGACTGCATTTCTTGCGGTGGCAGCTCAGTGTACACACGTTGCTATCCTCAGTGACAATAAAAATATGCCAAAACATGTACCCAGTAAGTGGATGTCCCCAACCTAAGAAATTGATATAATCTAATTATTACTAGCATTAGTCTTGAGGCTTAGAATCTGTTCATTATTAAGTCTGGTGATAGTGAAAACATGTAATTGTAGCTATTCAAAGGTTGACACAAAGATTCTGATCTTTCACCAAGTTTACCCACAAATCTCTAATACCTGTATTATTTGTGAACTGTAAAAGCTCTAGTGCCTAAGTGGCCGAAGGCTATCGATGAAAGACAGTGGTAAGAAAGAGACATCGCTGACTCACGTTACTCCTTTATACAAACTAGATTATCTGAAATCAATTACTATAATGCTAGAAGGAATATTTCATAATAAAACCCAAAGAGTGTATAACATAGAAAAGACAAACACTGCATTGTTATCTTTCAAGATAATTTCTAAGAGTGTTAGCACCTTATTAATACAGACTTATTGATTCTACCAACCAAATGTTATAGTAGTGGAGGGCATGCTAAGCTTTTAAATGCAGCAAATTCATTATCTCAGCCTATTTCAAAAAAAGAAAGAAAAAATTTAGATGTTCTAGGAATAGCAAAACTAGAATTTTAATTAATTGGATTTCTTCCTGTAACAGTTAACATATATCAAACACTAATGTTTAAATTTCAAAATGGAACATCTATTAGTTTTTAAATTATGGAAAGCTGGGGATGTAGCTCAACGGTAAAGTGCTTGCCTAGAATGTGCAAGGCCTTGGGTTTGATCCCCAGCACTGCAAACAAAAACCGTACAAAACAAAACTATATGTAAAACAAAGTGAAATTAAACACAATTTTAAAAATTGCTTCAGTCATTTGTGTTTAAATATTTGACAAATAATGCCTTGTGCTATGTCTATCAAATGCATTTTAATCTTTTCAATTCTCTTCTTTCCCAAAATGAATCCTCAAATAGAGATCTCACTGCATTCCCACCCAAAACCTTGCTATGGAATCAGTTAGTTTTGGGTTAGGGGAACTACTTCTAAAGCTGGCAAAATAACTCAATTTCTCTGCTCCTCAAGTAACTACCCTTGAAGGCACTGACATGAACAGACCATGCTATCAGGTACTGTCACCGCTCTCTGATGACTAAAGACCTGATGACCCAAGTATCTGATGTCCCAGCAAGGAACAAATTCAGTGATTCAGGGACATCTGCAACCAAAATAATTTGGAAGTATAATAATGGAAACAAAACAAACAAACAACTCTGAATCCTTCATTCTCTTTAAAATTTCACTCATCTCCCAATACTTTTCTTTTATCATCATCTGACCCCATTCTTTTTATTTTATTTTATTTTATTTTTTGAGACAAGGTCTTGCTATCTCCCATTCTTTTTTTTTTTTTTTTTTTTTTGTGGCACCGGGGATCGAGCTCACAACCTCGCGCCTGCCTGACAGGTGCGTAAGCGGCTGAGCCAAACTCCCGGCCCTGGTTTTTTGAGGCAGGGTCGCACTGTGTAGCTCAGGCCGGCCTTGTGCTCGCGTTGTAGCCCAAGCCGGCCTCAAACTCACAAAGCTCCGCCTACCTCAGCCTCCCAAGTGCTGGGATTAAAGGCGTGCGCCACCATGCCCGGCTATCTCCCATTCTTATAGGTCAAAATTCATACTAGTGATTCGGATGCCAGAAGTGTTTTTAATTCTATCATTATAATCATAAAGAACCACAGTGAGAATTTTAAAAATATTTTTAACAACTAGTGAATTGAAAAAAGTTTGATATACCCACCTAAACTGCAGAAGTACTGAAAATTTTATTTTCAAATTTCTAGACTATATAACTATATAAAACAGCACAATAGTTTACAGCTATGGCTAAGTATAACTATGAAACTGGGATTATTCAACAATAGAATTTTATTTACAATCTTTCAACAAAAAAGCGAAATACTTAAGTTGAAAAATTACCTAGGTAAAGTTGATCTTTAGTAATAATGTTTTCTAAACTGCTTTTGAAGACAGTTAAGTAGACAGCTCTACAATTCATGTAAAATGCCTCCTCTTCAGTTAGTGGAAGTTTCTTTGTTCGAAGGTTCTCTGAAGACATTGATTTCTGACTGGCAAAAGCGATGTCACTTCCTGGACTGGTGGCCATTCTATTAGAAAATAATTGAAAGATCTGGTTTAGTCTATGTTGATCATCTAAAATGCAAATGTCACCATGCCTTTCAAATGGGCAAGGTAATGAAGATGCACAAACCAGAGGACTCCAGCGTCGGTAGGAGGAAATCAGTTAATATATATGAAGCATTAAAGTGCGCAATAAACTATGGATAGTGGGAAACTCGATAATAAAGAGAATTTTTATATAAAGGAATTGGCAGGTGGCACCCACCTCCACAATAGGATCAACCAAATCATTTCACTAATATCTGGATTTAGTATTTCACACAACTGAACTTTTAAAATTCCATTTATAGGGTTACCACTGTGACTTTACTGTGTTCTTCTATTATTTTGGGTTTACACAGCAGTTTTACTTGTAAGAGCTTAATGAACTGTCCCACATCTTGTTTTATCCCTACTACAGTGATCAAGTACCTTTTGTCCATTTTACAGATGGACAAATCGAGAGACAAAGATGCCACCTAGATGGTAACAAGCACTGAGAGGCGGTGAATTTCAATAAACGTCTTCTTTGTTACTGTGGAGGAAGGTATTTTTTGAACAATGGATTCTATGCGGTACTGACTTGTGCTGGTGGTCTAACAGCTCCCAACACTACTTTATCCAGCTTTGACTGCTAAAAATACATTTCAACCTAGTAAATTGAGTATTTCAAATTCAACTAAGATGACACAGGTAGGGTCCCCTTCAGGACTCATTGGATTCTTACTCAGGAGGCCTAAATCACTGGCACCTTCTTGAATTATATAGGTCTTTTACACTTGGGAAAGAAAGATAATAATCGCTTATCATGGATGAAGTACCCTATTTATAATATACAGGCCGCCTGCCTGACACTTTCATATTACGCCAGATTTCGAAGGACCCCACAGGGATGTGGTGTCACAGTCTGGTTACTGCAAATTGGAATCACTATAATTAACATCGCCGTTTTAAACACATATGCCTGCACAGATCTCCTGGCAAATGGGGAGGGGGGTGCTATTGCAATACAGAAGAATCAATGTTCCCTCCGCAACAAGCGATTTCAGCGTCTACATGTTGTTAGATTCTCTTCAAATACGCTTTCCAGTGGGGCGACTGTCTCGCGTGAAAATCCCACGGCGGAAATGTTCCAGGATTCGATCTTTCCCTTGCTGGGAAGGAAGACGAAAATGGAGCTTAAATAAAGGCAGAACTGCACCCCTCGGGCTCGGAAACCTCCTTTATTTAAACTCCAGCCCGAGCCCGCGGCGGGCCGCAGAGGACCCCGGGGCCTGGACCCCGGGCGGGAAGGGCGTTTCGGGCCGCGTGGGGAGGACTCTGGCAGGGAAAGGCAAAAGCCGCAGACGGGAAGAGGAAACCGCACAGGCGGAGCAGGGGGAGCGAGGAGGCCGAGAGAGCGAGCTGCCTCACCCGGGTCACCGGCGAGGACGCACAGCTCTCAGCGACTCTGGGCCCCCTCTCAGCAGCAGGACAGACATCCACCGGCCGCCGGTTACCACGGCAACCGCGCCTTTTCCTCCCCACCGGAAGTAAGATGCGGAGCCCCTTCCAAAACATTCCGGCTAGAAACCTACGGAGTCACTGATTCAGAGCAGATATATATGGCTCTGTTGCGCCTCTGTCCCGGGCTTCTATGGCTAAAATAGTGAGAGGATCGTATGTTGCGTCGCGAAGGGTATGAATGTGGCTCTGCGCCTCCACTCGTTCCACACCTCTGTTTAGACGTAGGCCCTCGGTCCCTTCGTCACGCGGAGTGTTTCTCTGGCGGACCGCGTAAGGTGTGACGCAACACCCTAGACCTGCGTTTCCGGTGTCGCGGCTCCGGGGCTGGTCCTCAGGGCGTGGAAAAGGCGCGCTAATTCCCTTCCTCCGCAGCGGTGGCGCCTCCCGAACCCCGAAATGCCGTAGGTATCTCCTCCCCCGTGCAGTGCTTGTTTCGAGGGCTCCTCTATGAGCAAGAAGAGCAGATAGTAGTCGGCCCGAAAGCCTTTTCAGTTTTCGCGGTTTTTTTCGGACTGTAGCTCCACCCCTCCCTTGACCCTCCCTCGGCCCTCAGCGGTGCGGTCAGAGCTCTGGGGTTTGGTTCCCCTTTAAGGAGCGTTGTTTTTTAATTTTAATTTTTATGATTTGCTCTTATTGTGTATCGTGAAATCAGATTTTTAAAATACAGTTTTCTACGTAAGTATTTTTGGCAAAGCAGTCAAGATATAAATTATATGAATGATATAATTCCAAATCAGTAATAGCTTCACGGAAAATGTCATTAACACAATAGTTCAGTGGTCGGACTGTACCTGGTATGTCGCTTCATTTGACCCACATTTTTTCGAATTTTTATCAGTACCTTTTTGCAGGACATAAATGATTACCTTCAACGTGAGGAGTTGGTACATGTGCATAGTACGTCTGCATTCTGTTCTGACAGATTTTACAGGCCACAGGTGGTGTCCACCTGGAAATAATTCAAGGGGAATATACAAGGGGGCAGCATATCAGAACATGTCTGTATATTGTGACGCTCTGTAGGGCCGTGGTTAGAGGCGTGAGTTCAGAGAAGCTGTTGAGTGAGTTCATAGACTGGGCCTGGATACCTGGATTTCGCTAAAGACTCGCTGACCCGCAAGTCACTGACTCAGTTTTATTATTATTATTTTTTAATTTGTTCAGGATAGTCTTTTAAACTCATCTAACCCCAGTAATCTGATCATTGCAAATGACCTTGATGGGATAGGCATTTTGCTAGATATTTAATCTTCCCACTCTTCATCCCTCTTAAATCGAGACTAGTAAAACGCAGTTAGCTGCTCTGTAGAAGCTTTTTTAAAAGTCAGTAAAAAAAAAAAATGGGGGATGCCCAACATGTGTAATTCTCTGGCTGCTCCTTTTCCCCTGGTGGACTTAGGTCCTGCCCTCTAGAGTAACATTCCATTAGTCTTTTAAGGGTTGAGTAAAATCCAAAGTAAAACAGGGGAAATACTTGTATTAAATAGTGATTGAAGCTTGGCGTGGTGGCACACTCCTGTAATCCCAGCATTCCGGAGGCTGAGGCAGGAGGATAGTTGCAAGTTCAAGACCAGCCTGGGCTACAAAGTGAGCCCAAGGCCAGCCTGAACTGCATAGTGAGACCATGTCTCAAAAAGGCCAAAAAAAAAAAAAAGTAATTGACATGCAATCAAAAAGATGTACAAAAATGATAACCTGTATTCGAATCTTTATGATCTCTGGGGGTATTGTGTTTAGCAGTTTATCCACATTTTTTCACTAAATCCTGAAATAAAACATTAAGAGAAAGGGGCTGTTATCTTTATGAAGAAGAGAACCAGGCACTTAATAAAGTGTTCTACACATAAATATCAATAAATGCATGTTTTACTTTTACCTTTAAAAGCTACCAATTGAGGATTTTCATTCCCCAAAATTAACTAAAAAGTCTCCTTTCCTTGTTGCATTAGAAGAATTACTCAGTTATCACATTTGCAAAACTGCAAAATTAATGTAACAAAAGAATTCCTAAATAGAATATAATGAAAACAAACTAGTTTGTATTTGGTTAGTAAATGGTGGTAGTTCCTAAACTATGTTCCTGTTCTGTTATAGAAATGGAGACCCAAAAAACTATTAAAAGTAATACTTCCTGGCAAGTAAATTCTGACAAATACACAGTATTGAAGTTGACATCTCATATATACCATATAGCAACTTTGCTGAGTTAATGCTTGTAAAGTGGTTGAAAAGCAGTTAACAGTTTAATAATGCATGGAGCATAAAGGCATTTTAGCAGAGGATCTCCATTACTGTTAATAAACTTCTCTTTTTAAATGTGGTAAATCTTGAGGTCATGAGGAGATGGCGTAGCAGTTGTAAGGAATGGCCTGAGGCAGACCAGCCAAGAGCTCCAGGCTTGTGTGAAGGCAGCGTGGTGTGGAATGTATTGTACCTGGCAAAGAACAAAAAGGCTGTCTATAGGGAGCAAAGAGAAGGGAGCTTTTTTTTTAATAGGACTTGAAAGAAGGCCAGGGATATTAGGCAGTAAGATCTTAGTAAACATCAATGATCAAAATTCTTTGAACATCTTGTGTCTCAGTGGGTGAAGTATGTGAGATGTCTGATGTCAGTGTTTGGGTATATTCCAATGTCAGGGTGTTCGGAAGATTCTCTTATCTCTTTTATGACATCCTGTGTTTGCCGAGAACCCAGGTGCTGGCTGAGAACAATCCTGCTGGCAAACAGGTTGGGTATTGGGTGAGTCAGGTCCAAGTCAAGCCTTGGAGTAGTCACGTTGACAAGTTTTATGTGAAGTTAGAATCCTTCATAAAATACTACTGAGATGATCGCTTGTGGTAAGAACTTGCAGGCTAAGTGTAATATAACCTATGGTAAGGGGTGATCTGTATCTAATTTTTTTGAGACTTGAACAAAATTATAATGAATAATTGTGGAAGTATAGATGGCCTAAATTAATTCAAATAGGAAAAGCTTCAATAGAAAACAGCTAATGTCCAGTGATGAGTGGATGGATGTATTTTAAAAATATGAGTGAAAGAACCAATTTGTAAAATACGGTGTATAGTGTATTGTCTTTGTAAGTCTTCAGGACAAGAAAAATAAGCTATTATTTGGGGTTATGTATGTACGTGATCAGATCATTATGGGGAAGGGTAGGAAAATGACAGATTGCAGAAGTTCAGTTTCTGGATGCCTTTTAATGAAGCAGAATAAAGAAGGAGCAGGAAGGTATGTGTACTCCACCACACTTATCGGGGACCCGGCCTAGATCCCCAATCCTCCGAACGAGTGTACAGCGAGGGCTTAAATAAATGAGACAAGTTGTATGATTTTAGGGCTCCAGGAGGATCAAAGCCCCTGCAGAGTTCTTGACTCTGCAGCTATATTGAGGGCTAAGACAAAAAGTTTCTCTGGATCACCCATATATATTTTCAAATAGACAAAGAGAGGGGGTACTGAGGGAGGTGCTGAGGGTGGAGCCGGAACTGAGCAGGACTTGGGAGTTACTTTAAGGACATCTCCAAGGAGGAAGGAATGCCAGGAATGAAGAACTATGTTATCTCCCAAATGGCCTTTGTGATGGGACTGTGATGCCCTGCAGAGTAAGACGCTTGCCGGGCAGTCTCTATTAACATAATTGATTATGGAGCCAATATGTCCTCAGCTGCGACCTTCTTTACCTTGCCTTTTGAGGTATCTCTGACCTCATTGGCAACTACAGGCCTTGGTCAGGACCAGTGATTCATAGAGTTTCCTTACTATGAATCAGCTCTCATCGCCAGGCAAGGGGCCTAGGCCTAGGACAGGCTCACAGATAAATAAAATGCCAATTAGTAAGCCAGGCGTGGTGGTGCACGCCTTTAATCCCAGCACTCGGGAGGCTGAGGTAGGAGGAGAGTTGTGAGTTCGAGGCCCGCTTGGACTACAATGCAAGCGCAAGGCTGACGTGAGCTACATAGTGCGACCCTGCCTCAAAAAATTAGGGCCGGGAGTTTTTCTCAGTGGTGTAAGCACCTGTCTAGCAGGTGTGAAGCTGTGAGTTCAAACCCCGGTGCCGCAAAAAAAATAAAAAAATAAAATAAAATAAAATGCCAATTAGTAAATTTTAAATCCTGCTCAGAACTGCTTCGTAGCGGTCTCCAGCAACACTGGTAATGATATAGTTCTTAAATTGTGTGGTGAGTTTTGGGTGCTTATTTCCTAGGTTTCATAATCTGTACTTCTTACATTAATTCTTAATATGCATGACATACAACTTAAATTTTAAGAATTTGGAGATTACATATCTTCAGTTCGCAATAAATATAGTTTTCTCCACCTTCTGTTTTGTTCTCTGGATGCTGTCTTGGAGCTGGGAAACACGAGAATTAGATCATGATTTCTCCTGGTCTCTTAAGATCAGTCTTCCCTTGAGATGTACTCCTCTTTCTACTTGCATTATAACCTAGAGGGAATACCATTGCTCTTCCCAGGTCGAAACCTCAACTTTTTTTAAATCGCAAGTGGGAAAATCATGGACTTTGGGATATGGCAGACCAAGATGATTCTTGGTTCTGCTATCAGCTGTATGATCCCATTTTTACAGGTCTGTGATATAATTTTTTATTTTTATGTATTTATTTATTTTTTGGTACTGGGGATCGAACTCACAACTTCGTACCTGCCAGGCAGGCACTGAGCTAAAGTCCTGGCCCTATTTTTTGAGACAGGGTCTTACTATGCAGTTCAGGCTGGCCTTGAACTCACTTTGTAGCCCAGGCTGGTCTCGAGTTCACAACGATCCTCCTGCCTCAGCCTCCCATAGCATATAATTTTTTTAGAGTCACTATTTTACTATCTAATTATTTACTCTTGTCTACTATCTAGGTTTTTAAAAATGTAAACCTGGAGACAGGGAGGAAAAGACTGTTAACTACAAAAGAAATCGCATACGATAGTGTTTGAAATCAAACTGTAAGGAGTCAGTACAGATAAAAGGTAGGATTTTCAGAATACACACACACATACACACATTCTTGTTGCGCTGGACAGACTGACTAGAGGCAGGAAGGGAGTTAACACTTAAGACTCAGCAATTAAGCTAGGACAGTGGGTAAATGACTACCTTTGGTTTTGGTCCCTTAGCTACTAAAGTCGTCAAATGTGCATTATTAGACGATGGCAGCCTCAGTTTAGCCCCCTAGTTTTCCATAGTTAAAACCACCAAAAGATCACACATAGGCAGTCATGAAAGGTAACTATTACAAGTCCAAATTGTAACACATACTAATCAACAGAATTAGATTCCAAGGATTTCGCAAAGTGGATTTATAAGAAATATATATGAAATAATTTTAACATTTAAAGAAACAAAAAGTTGAATCAGAAATACTATAGACTATAAAAGACAAATATTTATTTTTTAACTTATTGTTATATTGGTAATTGAACTGATATCCTCCACACTCATACATGCTCAGCCCTTTTTTTTTCATTGCGATAGAGCCTGGCTAATCACTGAGTTGTGTGGGCTGAGCTCAGATTTGTAATACTCTTACCTCAGTTTCCCAGAGTGCTAGGATTACAGGCATGGACCACCACACCTGGTCCCAGGCCGATTTTAAACTGGAATTATTAAATAATTCTGTTTTGCTTTGTTTTGTTTTGTTTTGTTTTTTTTGAGACAGGGTTTCAGGCTGGCCTTTAGCCGACTGTAACCCAGGCTGGCCTTGACTTTACGGTGATACTCCTGCCTTGGCCTTCCAAGAACTGGGATTACAAATGTGAGCCACCACACCTGGCTATTAGATAAATAGAAACATAAGTAATTATTAAAAGAAAAGCCCTGTGAGTGGAATTCCATGTCAGAGTAGTTTGTATTAGAATAAATCTTCCACAGATAACAATTTTAAACCTTGGACTTTTTTTTTTTTTTTTTTGGTACCAGGGATCAAACTTTCGACCTTGCGCTTGCCAGGCAGGCGCTTATGCTGTTGAGCTAAATCCCCAGCACCCTGGACAAATATTAAAGAGGACTACTTAATGTAGCCAACTGGAGGGGTGCTGACACTTGAAAGAAGGAAACTCTGGCAGGCAAAGCTGTCGTGTGTGGCAGTCAGCCTGCTGGCGGCCTGTGCTGTACAGGACGGCTGGAGCCCCCCAAAACTCTTGTTTACGGTTCTGGCTTGAATCAAAGGACAGAGTTGGGGTTTATGAGACTTGCTGCAGAACAGAGGGAAATGCAGTGAAGAGGGACTGCCTACATCCTGTGTGGATTTCTGGGCTACCTGTGGATTAGGGAGCTCAGTGAACCTTGAGAGGAATCAGTAGCTAGAGCTCTGCAGAACTCACAGAGAGGTCAACTGCTGGAAAGACAACATGTAGAGTGAATTTAGTTGAGTTAAGTACGTGGCAAAACAAAATTTAAGACTGTCCAGAATAAGATAGTAGAATTCACAGTCTGTGTTCTATTATCTGCAGTGTGCAGTGTACAATAAAATACAACAGCAAGATGGGAGCTATTGCTGACACAGTGGCAGCTCAGATTGACCTCTCAGTGACACAAAATCTGGAATCAGCAGACTTTAAAGGATTTATAAGTGTTAAAGGAGTTGAAGGAGATAGTCACAATGGAAGAATACCTGGAATTTCAGAAGTGGAAATGAGGGAAAGAAATGAAAAAGTGATAGAAATTTTGTGTCTGGAAAATATAATAGGTCTAGAATGAAAGCACTCACTCTGTAAACTTCCTGGCAGAATGAAAGGTCAGTAAACTTGAAGACATAACAGTAGAAATAATCTAGTTGAAGGAAGGAAAATTGAAAAGAAAAACCTCTGTACCTCATGGTGCAAATTCAAGTGGTCTAATACGTAGAGTCCTAAACACAGGAGAATGGAATGAAGCAAAAATATTTAAATAATAGTTCCTAAATTTCCTGGTTTTGCTGCAAACATAAAATTACAAGTTCAAGGAGCTCAGTAAACTCCAGTTGAGTTTAAAAGTAAGTTCGTATGGGTGCATATACTTATGTGCACCTCCACATCCTAGAATAAACTGATGGAAACAAAAGAGGAAACCTGAAAGCAGCCTTAAAAGATGGACATTTCACATGGAATGGAAAGTATGCAAATGAAATTTCTTACCAAAAATAATGAAAGGTGAGGGACGACAGAATACAATTTTTAAAGTGCTAAAACAAAACAAAAACCTGCCCACCACAATTTCTTTATGTAGAGAACTATCCTTCAAAAATGAAGATGAATTAAAAATACTAAATAACCAAAATCTGAGAATACATCACAAGCAATGCTGCCAACAAGAAATGCTAACAGAAGTTCTTTGGGCTAAAGACACCAGAGGAAAATCTGAATCTATGAATAATAGTGAATATTGGAATTGGGTTAAATATATGACTGTATTTTAGTTACAGCTTCTCACTGTGTATGAATTTTACATAAAATGTGCTAGGCAAATATTGAGAGGCTTTTTCCCCCACTGTGGTATGTGCTAGCACTTTTGAAAGTGGGTTATTAAAGCAGACGAGTGAGTGTATCACAGATGACTAGAACCAGGTTTCTCACTTGTGGATAGAGGAATTTCAGACACCGTGTGTTGCCTTGGCACTAGAAGTGTCAACATGAAAGCATGCGTAGCTTAGAGATAGAGCTAGGAGTGTGTGCTCGCATGTGCGTGCCCTTACACACACTTCCCCTCAGCCCACTGCGAGACTGCACAAGGAACGGTGAAAGTAGTCACGAGCTTATTTTGTGCCCTGATTTTTATTTCTAAATGCCATTGTTCCTTAAAAAGAGCCAGTTCTCACTGGAGAAAAAGCTGACTCCAAGGCTGTGCAAAGAGTAATTTTTTTTGTGTGCTGGAAAGTAAAAAATTGCTCAGATTTATGGGCACATAAGGTAAACAGGAGCCAGTATGAAGGGCAGATGGTCCTGTTGCCAAATTTAGGATAAACATAAAAATAACTAATGGAATGGCTTAAAAGCCATTGACAAAAGTAAAAATTCATGACCCTATAGTGATACAAATGGATAAAAGTTGAAAGTTGAAAGAAAAGCTCTTAAGTAGAAAGCTAATAAATATAAAAGGAACGATAGCATTGGGAAATCATCAGCTTTATAAAATTTCATGTGTATTGCAGAATGCTAGAAAACATCTTGATGAAGATTCCTGTCACTGATAGCACTGTACATCATCATTACATTCCTCAAATTACACTCTGAAAAGGATACAAAAATGACCTCGTCATGTATGCCAAAATTCATCACCTGATCATAGGAAATATCCCATAAACCCTAAATGAGTATATTCTACTAAAATTTATTTATTTATTTTTGGTACTGGGGATTGAACTCATGACCTTGCACTTGTCAGGCAGGCGCTTATGCCACTGAGCTAAATTCCCTGGCCCTAAAATTAAATTTTTTAAATGGTCATACACTTAAAGATTAAGATCAAGGCCAGGGATTTAACTCAGTGGCACAAGCGCCTGCCTGGCAAGCATGAGGTCATGAGTTCGATCCCCAGTACTGGAAAAAAAAAAAAAAAAAAGATCAAAGAAATCAAAGTATAAGGAATAGTTTTAGATAAGGAGAGAGTAAAAAGTTGATAACTACATGTAATAAGTGATCCAGTGTAGAAGCCTGGACTTAGGTACTGACTATAAAAGATATTAAGAAAGTTTGAATATAGACTATTAATGATAATACTGGGTCAATGATAAATTAAAAAATTTTGACAATGTAAGGAATGTTTTTGGGGTTAGCCAAAAAATGGAAATGTTTACAGTAAGGGTCTGCTGTATCTCTTACTCCTAGTGGTTCAGAAAAAAATTACATATGCATTTTATAGGTATGTCTGTTCAGAGAATGATGCAGAAAATGGGAGATGGGCCAGCAAGTGGTAAGTCTGGATAAAGGGTAAGAATTTTTATTCTTGGACTTTTTGAAGTGTCAGGTAAGCCACATACGGTGGTGCATGACTGTAACCCCAGCGCTCTGGGACACTGGAGCAGGAGGATGGCAAGTGTGAGCCCAGCTTGGGCACCTTAGCAAGACCTCGTTTTTTAAAAAAGCAATAAAACTAAAAATGTCTGAGGGTGTAGCTCACTGCAAGGGCCCTGGGTTTATCGCAGTGTTGGAAAAAAATAATGGATGAATTGAATAGTAGGTTAAATAAAACTGGAGAAGAAATTATGAGAATGAGAAAATCTGAAGAAATTGCCCAAAATACATCATAGAGAACAGTGATGTTAAAAAAAAAAAGTTTCGTGACATAGAAGGTAACTTGAAAATACCTAAAGTTAATTTTTTTGCAATCATTTTAGACTTCAGGATGGACAGGAGGCAGTATTTGGAGAGATGATGGCTTAGATCTCGTTTGTAGAACTGATAAAACGTGAGTCAGCGTAATTCTCTAAAGACTGTTAAAGTGACATCCTTCGGGACTTGTCTTTACTGTAAATGTGGTTGATATAAATAACTTTTTAAAAAAGTCTTACTAGAAATTTCAAACCAAAGTTACTTAAGTACACAAAAATGGGGCATCATAGAAAATTGAAGGAGCTAAACATTTAATTCTTCATGACATTTTTTTTTAAGCTAAAAGAAAATCTGTTTTATTAAATCATTAATTTATATAATGTGTGACAGTTACTGCTAGGCTTTGGAGAACCAAGTATTAACAAATACTGTACTGCCTAGTGCTTTTAATTTTAATGGATGAGAATTCAATAAGCATTGTTAGAACTCAGTCTGTTAATATACTAGTTGTTAGCTGGGTGTGGTAGCCCAAGCCTTTAATCCCAGCACTCTGGAGGCTGAGGTAGGCGGAGCGTAGAGGCTGGTTTGGGCTACAGTGTGAGCCCAAGGTCAGCCTGAACTACATAGCGAGACCCTGTCTGAAAAAACTAGGGCCGAGAGTTTGGCTCAGTAGCTTAAGTGCCTGCCTGGCAGGCGTGAGGTTGTGAGTTCAATCCCCGGTGCCACCAGGAAAAAAAAAAAGTTGTTAACGATATAAATATCTTCGTCTAGGGAGGGAAAATGCACAGATTACTTCAACATAAAAAGTTTAGCGAGAGGCTCATGCTACTGAGAGTAGAAGGATCCGTAGTGCAAACAGGATGGGGGGGGGGACTAGAGATGATCATGTTTGAATTCAGAAGTAGGAGAGACATCAGTGAGGGGTTTTGGTATTTTTGCCTTGTGAAATATATCATTCATACAGAAAAATGCATAAAACATCACTCACTGTTGTGTTTTAATTTTGATAGACCTGTTGAGCCCTTTTATTTTATTTTATTTATTTATTTATTTATTTATTTTTTGCGGCACCGGGGTTTGAACTCACAACCTTGCACCTGAGACAGGCACTTAAGTCACTGAGCCAAACTCCCGGCCCCGGTTGGTTTTTTTTTTTTTTTT
>RJWM01015266.1:0-48337 GCA_004363535.1 Dasyprocta punctata
ATATCTGAAAATACCATGAAATAAAATAAAGAGGCAAATGTCAAACTAGAAAAAAATCTGGTTTTCTGATGGGTGAGGCAAAGGCAAGAATGTGGTCTTTTGAGTTAGCAATAGGCTTAGCCAAATGAATTTCTATTACTGAAGGAGAAAGGGAAAATGGATATGGGGGATCAGTTAGTGGTTCTTGCTGGAAGAATCCACAATTAAAAATAAGAATAAAATGAATGACTGAAGTTTGGATACCAAGAACCCAGGGAGAGAACTACAGAGCAAAGTGAAAGAAAGTAGAAGAATGGAGTGACGAATGAGAAGGTGAACACCATGGATGGGGTTTAAGGGTGTCCCCCGACATTCAGTGGTGGGAGCTGGGTCCTCAGGGTGGCAGTGCTGGGAGTGGCTCCTTGTGCCTTTAGAGGTGGATATCACAGGAGGTCTTTAGGTCATTGGGGAATTATGGTATTTCTCATGAGGTCCCGGCTAGTTCTCTTGAGAAGGTTGTTATAAAAGCCCGAGCTCAGCCCTCCCCAGCTTCTCTAGCTTCTGATTTTGCTAGGTGGTCTCTCCTTACACAGGCACTCCTGTGGGAATGGGACACAGCCAAGACTGGCCTCCTGCGAGCTGAGCTGGTGGCAATGCATGTCCTTGGACCACCACAATGGTGAGCTAAATAATCCTCTTCTCTTTATAAAGTCGCTGGCCTCAGGTATTTTGCTATAGTAACAAGGAACAGACTGATACAATGAAAAAAGCAGAAAAGTGGATCAAAATGTCAAGAAGTACTTCTTTTGTTTCTTTTTGGAACAGGGTCTCACTATGTAACCCAGGCTGGTCTTGAACTCACTAATCCAGGGTGAATTTGAACTTGTGGCAATCCTCTTGCTTCAGCCTCCTGAGTTCTGGGATTACAAGTGTATGCCTCCAGAGGTAGTTCTTTTGAAAGCAACTAAAACAGACAAATCCTGGAGTACATGACAAGCAAAAGAGAAAATATTAATACACTGAGAAAGGTTATATACCTATAGGTATGGTGGATAAGACAAATTATAAGGCTTTTTTAAAGGAGCAGAATCTTATCTAATAAGTATGAATATTCAGAAGTGGGTGATTTTATAGAAAAGTAGAAATGGCCAAAATGAACTGGGAGAAGCAGTAGAAAAACATAATGGCCTATAATCAAGGAAACTATTGAAAAAGTTCTCAGGCAATTATCTCCAAAAAAGTGGTTCAGAGCAGCCTGGCCATTTAACCGGGTGGTTCTTTCAGATAAAAGAAACAGCTAATTCTATTGATGCTTCCATTAATTTTGGGCATAGATTATATATTCAGACACAGGACTCTGACAAATAAAAGAGAAAAACATCACTTTAGCTATGAATAGACACAGAAATTGGGCAGGGCAGCAGAGGGACCCTGAAGTGGCAGGATGGAGAATGTCTCTAGAAAAGAGACATCGATTTCATATTTGAAAATCTATTTGGGGAGAAATGGCTTTGTAAAATAATGCTTGAAAGTAATTGCTGTTCAACTGGGAAGGCTTAGAAAAGTATAAATGAAAAAAAAACAGCTAGGACAAAATCCATGATAACTATTATTAATTCTTCATTATTTTTCCTCCAATATTTCTCTACTTCACATATACATGAGTGTGTGTGTGTGTGTGTGTGTGTGCACGTGCGCACACTTCACTTTTCTGCCAGAATTAGCGCCATACTGTGTGTGCATGGTTCACATGTAGGGGTGATTTTGACCTCCTCCAAACCAGACAGTTGTCAAAATCGAGAGGCATTTCCAGTTATCACAGCGGGATGGGGTCTGTCAGTGTATCGCCGGCCTCCTATCGGTAAGGCCGAGGGCTCTAACGAATGTCCCACAAGGCACAGGACAGTCCCCGTGGAAGAACCCGTCCAGTTTAAAATGCCAGTGGTGTCCAGGCCGAGAACCTGACGAATGTTCGGGACGCGATGCTCTGTGGACAGGGGCACTGCCGTTTGCCGCCGACGCGCTGTGAGGAGGCGGGGCTAGGCGGGAGTGGGGGTCACTGTGGGCGTGGCCCGCGGGGTTTATCCCTCCCCTTCCGCCCTTCCTGCTCTCTCTCGGGCTGCTTCCTGTGCCTCATGCGGTGAGCAGCTCTCCTCCGCCAGGCCCCTGTGCCATGCTCTCCTGCCTCACTCAGCTGGCTATGGACTGAAACCTGAGCCAAAATAAAAGTCTCCTCTTTTCGTGGGCACTGGGAATTTTGTCCCAGCAATGAGGGAAGTAACTAAGGCAATCGAATATCCTGCTTCTTTCTGACTAAGGATAATTTGCTAACTTTCCCATCACATGGTTCTGCCCCAGCGTCTCCCAAGGATGTAGCGTCCTGATCCCCAGAACTTGTGACCTGGCTACTTCACATGGCGCAGAGAACATCACTGACGTAATTAAGGCCGAAGGTTAAATTAGGGGGAGCGCCCCAGAGCGGCTGCACGGGTCCAGGCTGAGCACCCCCGCGGGCCTGGAAAGCAGAGGAGGGAGGCAGGAGGAGGACTCCGCACAGCACGGTGCGGGGGAGTGGAGGGAGCGGGCCCGGAGACAGGGACCCAGCCCCCCAGGAGCTGGCGGAGGCTCCCAGCTGACCTCTGACCTATGCCACACGGAACTGAGTTCTGCCAGCAATCTAATGGAGAACCTTGATTTTGACCTTGTGAGACCAGGGGCAGAGGGAGGAGCAGAGCCACCCAGATTGTAGCAGAAAATACCCCCTCCCCGCAGCCAGTACACGTCAGTTTCTTAGTTGCCCAGGTAACAGTTCCTGTTCCAGTTCCGGTTGCTCCTGGTCTCTTAGAACTGTGATGCACACTGTATAAACCAATCCCCAATTGACAAGCCATTCTGCCTCTGTACTTCCTGCTTGCTTATTGAGTATAAACCCTAGACCACCAGAGATCAGGCCCTGATATTCTGGGAATGATCCTGATCAGTGCCGGTCGATGTAAATAAATCTGCTTCCAAATCCTGGGTGGTGTTTTGGTGTGTCTGCTTGCTGTAGCAATATGGTTGGTTGACCTGAAGTAATAAAGTCATGTTGTTTTCAGCCTTTAAATGTGTGGTTTACAGGAGCAATGCAAACCTAATACACCTGACTTGATTAAAAATTCTCTCAGCTGGGGATGACGGTGCATGCCAGCAATTCCAGCACTCAGGAGGCTGAGGAAGGAGGATCTTTGCAAGTTTGAGGCCAGCCTGGGCTACATAGTGAGTTCAAGTCCAGCCTAAATTGCATAGTGAGATCCTGTCTCCAAAAAAATCCAAAATACTCTCATATTTCTAACCATCTTTATATGTAAATATTTGCCTGTCTCACAGTCCTGCTTATAAACATCATGTATTTCAGAAACGTTTTCAGTTTTTCATATTTGAGAGGACGTCTTGCAACATGCCCTTACTAATAGGTTGTGAATTTATTTAAAACATAGCCTTTAATATCAGTAACAACATATATGTCGATATCATAATATTTTGTTCAAATAATTCTTTTTTGAGATAGGGTCTCACTATGTAGCCCAGGCTGCCTTGAACCGGTGGCAGTCCTCCTGCCTCAGCCTCCGGAGTGCTGTGATTACAGGTGTGCACCACCACACCCAGCTGAGACCTTAATTTTTATTTTTTATTTATTTTTATTTTTATTTTTTGCGGCACTAGGGATTGAACTCACAACTTCATGCCTGGCAGAAAGGCGCTTAAGTCACTGAGCCAAACTCCTGGCCCTGGTTTGTTGAAGTGGGGTCGCATTGTGTAGCTCAGGCCGGGCCTGTGCTCGAGTTGTAGCCCAAGCCGGCCTGGAACTCACAAAGCTCCTCCTACCTCAGTCTCCCAAGTGCTGGGAGTAAAGGCATGCGCCACCACGCCCAGCTTATTTTTATTTTTTTTTTCAGCACTGGCGATCAAACTTACAACCTCCGCCTGCCAGACAGGCTCTTAAACCACTGAGCCAAACTCCCAGCCCAAGAGCTTAATTTTTAAATAGAAAGTTTTCTTTAAAATGGAAGTGGTACACACTGGAGACTAAAAAGAAAACACAAAGAATCAATGAATTGAAGAGTTGGTTCTTTGAAAGATTAAATAAAATTGATAAACCCTTAGCCAACCTTATAAAAAAAAGGAAAGAAAGGACTCACATCCATGCAATTAGGAATGAAAGGGGTGAAATCACAACAGATCCTGTAGAAATCCAGAAAATTATCTATGCCTACTTTAAAACTTGTATTCTAATAAGATGGAAAATATAGAAGAAATGGACAGATTCTTAGATACATATGAATTACAAAAGCTGAATCAAAATGATATAAAAATCCTAAACAATCCAATATCAATAAATGAAATTAAAGATGTAATTAACAACTTATCAACAAAGAAAAGCCCAGGCCCAGATGGATTCACTGCTGAATTCTACAAGAAATTTAGTGAAGCCCTAACGCTACTACTTCTCAAACTCTTTAATGAAATTGAAAGGGAAGCAATACTCCAAAATTCATTTTTGGAAGCAAGTATTACTCTAATCCCAAAACCAGAGAAGGATCCAACAAAGAAGAGAATTACAGGCCAATCTCCCTAGTGAACATTGATGCAAAAATTCTTAATAAGATACTGGCAAATAGACTGCAGCAAATCATCAAAAAGATTGTACACCATGATCAAGTGGGATTCATCCTAGGGATGCAGGGATGGTTAAACATACATAAATCCATAAATGTGATACAACGTATTAACAAAGCCAAGGATAAAAGTCATATGATTATCTCAACAGATGCAGAAAAAGCTTTTGATAAAGTCCAGCACCCATTCATGATAAAAGCTCTACAGAAAATTGGAATAGATGGTCTTTATCTCAATCTGATAAAAGCTATCTATAACAAACCAATAGCTAACACCATACTAAATGGACAAAAACTGAAAGCTTTCACTCTAAAATCAGGAACAAGACAAGGATGTCCACTCTCTCCACTCTTATTCAACATAGTTCTGGAAACGTTAGAGCAATTAGACAAGAGAAAGAAATAAAAGGAATAAAGATAGGAAAGGAAGAAGTTAAACTAGCATTATTTGCAGATGACATAATACTCTACCTAGAAGATCCCAAAAATTCCACCAAGAGACTTCTAGATTTAATAAGCAGATTTAGCAATGTAGCTGGTTACAAAGTCATTACTCAAAAATCAATAGCATTTTTGTATATGAATAACAATCTCACTGAGAGAGAAATTAGGGAAACAATACCTTTTACAATAGCATCTAAAAAAATGAAATATTTAAGAATCAATCTAATGAAAGATGTAAAATACCTCTATACTGAAAATTATGGTATTCTGAAAAAGGAGATTGAAGAGGATATTAGAAGATGGAGAGATATCCCATGCTCTTGGGTAGGAAGAATCAATATGGTCAAAATGGCCGTACTTCTAAAACTGTTATACAGATTCAATACAATCCCAATCAAAATATCAATAACATATCTTACAGAATTAGAGAAAACATCCTAACATTCATCTAAAACAAGAAGAGACCTAGAATAGCAAAGGCGATCCTGGGGAACAAAGACAAGACGGGGGCATCACAATTCCTGACCTGAAATTATACTATAAAGCTACTGTGATAAAAACAATGTGGTACTGGCAAAAAAAAAAAACAAAACAAAAACAAAAACAAAAAACAAAACAAAAAAAACAGACCTGAGGATCAGTGGAATAGATTAGAAGATCCAGAAACAACTCCAGATACCTTACCTTTGACAAAGGTTCCAAACACATTCACTGGAAGAAAGACAGCCTTTTTAATAAATGGCGTTGGAAAAACTGGCTTTCCACATGCCGAAGATTAAGATTGGACCCATGTCTTCCACCATGTACTAAGTTAAAATCTAAATGGATTAAAGATCTCAACATTAAAACAGAATCATTAAATCTGTTGGAAGATAGAGTAAGTAAAACTCTTGAAGACATTGGTGTAGGCAAAGACTTTATGAATAAAAGCCAGACTGCACAGCAATTATCACAAAGAATCAACAAATGGGATCTCATCCTACTGAAAAGCTTTTGCATAGCAAGAGAAACCACCAACAGTGTGAAGAGACTATCCACAATCTGGGAGAAAATGTTTGCCAGCTGTCCCTCAGATAAAGGATTAGTATCAAAAACCTATAAAGAACTTAAAAAAAATCCATCCTCCAACATTTACCGACCCAATCCAAAAATGGGCATCTGAGATGAGCACACACACTTCTCAGATGAAGAAGTACAAACAGCAAATAAATACGTGACAAAATGTTCAACAGCATTGGCCATTTGAGAGATGCAAATGAAATTAACACGGAAATTTCACCTCACCCCAGAAAGAATGGCTAGTATTAAGAAGTCAACCAATAACAAATGCTGGAGGGGTTGTGGGCAAAAGGGAACACTTCTCCACTGTTAGTGGGAATGCAGGCTGGTGCAACCACTGTGGAAGTCAGTGTGGAGATTCCTCAAAAAGCTAGGATTGAAGGTTCCGTTTGACCCAGCTATTCCCTTTCTGGGTATCTTCCTGAAAAAATTAAAAACATCCTACACAGCGATGTATGTGCACCTATGTTTATAGCTGCTCAGTTCAAGATAGTTAGATCTTGGAAACAACCTAAATGCCCCTCAACTGAGTAATGGATAAAAAAGATGTGGTATTTCTATATATTGGAATACTACTCAGCCATAAAGAATGATAAACTAGACATTTTCACCCTTAAATGGATGAGAACTGAAAATATACTTCTCAGTGAACTAAGTAAGTCACACATATGTGACTATCGCATTGTTGCACTGGTGTGATGAACTGAAACAAAATCTATGTATATAAAAAATTAGTTGGGACAGTTAGAGAAAAAGAATTTTGAGTGAAAAGTAGTTTTCTCAGGATCATCTTCAGTTTTTATTTTTATTTATTTATTTATTTGCGGCACTGGGGATCAAACTCACAACCTCGCACCTGCCAGGGCAGGTGCTTAAGCCACTGAGCCAAACTCCTGGCCCTTCAGTTTTTATTTTTAACACGAAATGTTTATTTGAAAACAATACAGCAATCATAACAAAAAAGATAGTCATATAGCAGGTTTCTCTTGATTCACTGAGGCAAAAGTTTTGTGTTAATAACTTGTTGGATAATGTTTCCTGTCTATATTTTTTATCCAAAATAATTTCTGGGACTATAGTAATATGCAGTGTGCTGATGATTGTTACTGTCTTATTGGCTGGTTGTGAAATTGTTTTGTTTTGGTTTCTTACTTTCCTTTTATTTAAAATAAAAATAAAAATAAAAAAAATAAAAAGGGAAGCGGGGTAGGAGACCGGGCACAACCTGCCAAGTGCAGATAATCCTCAGCCACAGGCACAGCTCCTGAGCCCCGCACCCAATCCCAATCTTCCAGCACGGGAACAGGCAGAGTCTGGCACCTGATACCAGGTCCAGCAGGCGATACAGTGGGCCACCGCCTGGAGCAACCATCAAAGACCAATAAGGACCGTGGTGACCAGCTCTGCGGCCACTGCCGTCTTGTCCTTGCGGTGGTCCATTCCACTTGCAGGACAGACCTTCTCCCTTTTCTTCAAAATGCCCCGTTTCTCCTTGAGCAGTTCTTTTCCTTTCTGTCTTACTTTTGCCCTAAACGTTAATCCTTCACATCCACTGATGGTTCTGACTACTTCATCAAATGGGACAGAGAGACCCTAGAAAGTAAGGCTGGTCCCCGCAATGCCTGATAACAGAGGATGGACTGCTTTTCCGTAAGCAAGGCAAATACAGAGCGCACAGAGATTTCAGACCGCACAGGAAGTCAGCGAGCTCAGGAGGGCTGCTGTCGACAGAGGGTGTGTGATACAGGACCTCCAAGGACCATACAGCAAACACAACGCCCATCCAAAACGCTGTTTGTGTTCTCTAAAACTGAGGAATGAATTCTAGGAAAATGGAGGTTAAGAGTAGGAAGAGCTCATTAAGAGAAAGAAATGCTTCTGTCTAAAAGGGACTGAAGGAGACCGTAAGTGAGTAGCCCCCAAAACCTCAGAATCAGTATGGCTAATCTTGAAGTCTGTTTTGTAAAAGTTCTCCCCTATTCTAGGGGGGTAAATTCACTCCAGGTCAGCTACTGGTGAATGTTAAATCAGTCTCTCTCTCTCTCTCTCTCTCTCACTGTCTGTCTCTGTCTTTCTCTCCTTCTCTCTTTTGAGGGAAGTTTTCACTGTGTAGTTCAGGCTGGCCTTGAACTCACTAGGTAATCTAGACTGGTTTTGAACTTGCAGCAGCCCTCCTGCCTCAGCCTCCTGAGTGCTAGGATTACAGGCATGTACCACCATGCCCAGTTTTGGAATTCCTTTCTCTTACAATTTAGGAAGGACTGAAAATTCCTGCTGCAGCCAATACGTAATCTACACTCCCTTTCTGGGTTCACCTTATTATAGATAGCTAAATCATGTAGAAATACCATAGGCATTTTGACAGGGCTGGGTCCTTGAGAAGTCAGTGCAGAAGACAACTGTGGCTGGAGTTGTGTTGGTTGAAGGTCAGGCCTCAGGGTCAGAGAAATGAATACACGCACACGCTTCCCCTAGGGGCGACCAGCAGGGACTGATACTCTAAGTAGCATCAGTCACCTTGGGTGGGGACCAAACCTGCTTGTTGGGTCCATGTGGGCTCGATACGTGACTTGGTTCCCCACTTGACCCTCATTTAATCAAGGTTAGCTAAGCGACTGTACTTGTGATCTTATTAGTGACCATAGCTTTGCCCCAACTGTGCACCCGCCTCGCCTCATGGGTTTGCTCAATAAAGCCCCCTTGAGAAGCGGGGTCGGGGGGCCACCTCCTTGGGCCCCCTCCGTTCCGTCTCAGTCAGCGGCTTTCGTCCTCTCAATACATACTTCCTAGAATTTACTCCTCGTTCTGGAGAACACGGACTCGGCGTTTGGGACCCCTCGCGGTGGGGCGCCATAGCATTTCCCTTACATTAGCTGGCGGTCCGCGGATCCCCTCTTGTCCCGGTCCTAGGCCGCCCGACCTCTGACTCCTCTCCCAGGAATCGGCGCATGCAGGCCCCGCCCCGCGCCCTCCGGGCCCGCCTGCAGTTCCCAGCTCGCCCGCGCGCCCTGCCCCCTTCTGGCTGCTCCTGAAGCCTCCGGGGGAGGCAGCACTGGCACTCGGCACCGCCTGGGACGGGAATTACTTCTGATGTGTTCTGGGACAGGCGCTTGACACCGATGGGTTCCGGGGATCGAACTCATAACCTCGCGCTGAGCTGAATCCCGGGCCCCTCGATGCATCGTCTGAAGGTCGCCTGTCCTAACACCAGCTGCCGGCTCAGGCTCAGCGCGTCCTCTCCAGCTGCCGCCTTAAGTGCTCTCCTAAAGGCCTCCGCGGTGAGCCCCAAAGCTGGCATCTCCGGCCCTTTATCAGTGTGCGTGTGCGCATGCGCGGGACCCCAGCGGGCGCGGCGCCCCGGAGCTGCACCCCGCGACTCTGACGACATCTTTAACCTGGATGCCGCTTAGGTTGAATCAAGGACTGTGATTTTTTTCCCCCAAGAAGGGTAGACAGTGCTGTGACCAGGTCGTCCCTCTTTGCGAGCAGCAGGCTCGTAACGGAACCTAGGACCTCAGCACCGCCTCGCGCCGCCGGGTTCGGGGTCCTGGGGCTGCGCCCGGGTCCCCGCCCTGCTGGAGGCCGTGTGTCCACCCGGTGCGGCCCAGCGTGTCAAGGGCCCTTGGCCACCTTCCACTCAGGGGGACACCAAGGATGTGCGGCCCGCAACCGGGGAACCTGCCTGTCCCAGCAAGCGGGCGGCCTCAGGGCAGTGGCAGCCCGCCTGGCCGGTGCCCTTCCTCTTGATATTTATTTATTTATTTATTATTATTATTATTATTTTGTACCGGGGATCGAACTCACAACCTTGCACTTGCCAGGCAGGCGCTTATGCCGCTGAGCTAAATCCCCGGCCCAGCTATTATTAATTTCTGAGCCAGGGGCTCACTATGTAGTCCAGCGTAGCCTTGAACTCACTGTGTGGTCCTTTCCTTTTCTTCTCCCCTAGATTTACTCCGAGAAGGTTCCGCCCCACAGGCTCAGCCGCTGCCTTAAACCCGGGGGACTCTACTGCCCCGCAGTGGACATCTAAACTACTACAGCTTTTCCAAAACACTCTTGGGCCATCAAGCATGGTTAAAATGCAAAAAATTAAAACAATTCTCCGCATATCATAGGAGAATGAAGGTAGAAATCAACAGCAAAACAAGTCACAGAAACTACTCAGACACACAGATATTAAATAACATGGAATAGTCAATGGATCACAGAAGAAAACAAGGAAGAAATAAAAGGTTCTCTGAATCAAACGTAAATACACCACGCTACACCCACGAGGCACAGTGAGAGCAGTCCGCAGAGGGGAAGTTAGCGCTGCACAGTCGCGCAGAAACACGACAGCCAATCCAAAATAAGTAACCTAATGATGTATCTCAAGGTCCTACCAAGACAAGAACAATCCAAATCTGAAACTAACAGGAGGAAAGAAAGTATAAGGATCAGAGTAGTCATTAGAGAAATTGAGACCAAAACAAAATGACACCACAAAACAAAAACGTAATGAACCAATGAACTAGAGTAGGTTCTGGCTGGGTGCAGTGGTGCACGCCTGTAATCCCAGCGCTCTGGAGACTGAGGCAGGATTGCTGACAGTTCGAGGCCAGCCTGAACTCAAGGAAAAAAAGAAGTTGGTTCTCTGAAATGATGAGAGGGATCTGGATTAGGGAAACAGTGAGCAGAGGGGAAGTGAAAAGGATCAAGACAAGCTATGCATGTGTACCAGTTTCTCCACACTGAATGTATTTACTATATAGTGAAAAAAATACAAATTTGAAAAAATACGGACACAGATTGGCTACAGGAGAAGGGATGGACTTGGGGGCCAAGGGGCAGGCTGAGGCTCTGCAGGGACCCAGCGAGCCCTTCCCCGAGGTGCCCATTCTCTAATCCTCCCATCAGCCGGTGAGGTCACCCTATGCCTTCCAGGAAAGCTCTCCATCGAGGAGGGCAGTGTGAGGGAACTGGGACTGTCCCAGCTTTGTTAGCATGGCAAGGTGAGGGGAGGCAGGTGGGCTCTGTCCTGCCGATTCTGAGATGAGCCTGGGGGCTTCGGCTGCTCGGGGCTTGGTAGCGGGCGGCAGGCATCTCTGGGCATCAGGAAGCCCCTGGGTCGGCAGAAACTGGGGCCAGCAGCAGCCTTGCTGTGCCCAGCCATTCACCCCCTGGTGTTGCGCTCTGGCCCTCACCTCTCGGGCACCGTCTCCCCCAGAGTTGTCGCCCCCCACCTTTGCCCACAGGGAGGACCACCTGGCTGTCCCCAGAAGTTGACATGGGGACGAAGCTTCCTTGGGACTTGAGCTCAGGAAATGCTGAAACAGCGGTCGCGAAATGAAAGCCTTTCTGGAGCCAGACCCTGGCCAGAGCACACTGTCCCTGTGCAAGTGGCCACTGTCCTCCCCACTGGGCGAGGGCCGCTGCTGGACACAGACAGGCAGGGATACAAGTGATCACGGTTTGCAGAAGCGGGGACACCGGTTGTTCCGTTAGTGTGTGGGTGACTCAGATGCCGCTGTACAAGACGGAGCCACCTGGCTTAGGTTGGGTGCCCAGCGAGCACCTGTCAGGGTGAGGACTTGGTTGGGTGGGCAGGGGCCGAGCTCTGGGGTGCGCAGTGCAGGTGTGTGGGGCTGCATTTCCGGGGAGGGCCCTTTGTCTCCAGCGTGGGGTGGTTCCAGGGGATCAAGGGATCTCGAGCTCCAGTCCAAGGCAGGAACCGGCCAGCGTGCACAGCCGCACGAAGCCTCCTAGCTGAGGCTGCCCCAGCTGCCCACCTGGGCGCCAGGAGGGAGCCCCGGCCGGGCACCAGCGCCAGGTGGTTATTTACACGGGACTCCAAGATTTAGGTGGTAAAGACGACTGCTCAGGAGAGTAGTTCCGCTGAGCTGAAAAAAGAACAGCTCCGCCGCCGTGCGCAGCCAGGTTCCCTGGAGGCCGCCGCTGAGAGGTCCGCTGAGAATCTGGGTCATGGTTCTCGGGCGGGCTGCTCGCGAGGTCTCCGTGCGAGGTCCACTGCCGGGGGCCAGCTGGTCTGGAGAATGCCGCGGGGGCCGGAGGCTCGCACCTCGCTCTCCCCTTCTGGGAACCCGACGGCGGAGAGGGCACGGGTGATCGCGGCGGCCCCAGGGCGGGTAGGGAGTCCTCCGGACAGTGGGCTTCGAGGTCAGGTCGGTGGGGAAGCGGCCCACAGCCCCGCGGCCGAGATCCGGGCTGCAGCTCTGCTGCAAGGGGAGGGACCCGAGCTCGGGCGGCGCCGGCACAGGCTCCGGCTCGCGGGCCCCTGCGGTCCTTCAGAGCGCGCGAGCTCTGGACAGGGCGAGGGTCCGTTCCCTGGCGCGGGCAGCTACCGAGGGGCCGCGGGGAGGCGGCCGGGGGAGACACGGCTCGCGCCGGAGGGAAGCGGAAGCTGCACTCCCCGCGCACAGAATCTTCAACAGAGAGGCGTGCGGGGAAACTGCCGAGCCGGGCTGCGCTGGGCCTCCTGCGGGGCTGCGCACAGTGGCACAGGTGCTACCACGGCACTAGGAACAGGGACTTGGCTGTTTCTCCAAAATTTTATTTTAATTTAAATTACAGGGCCAGCCAGATATTGATAAGAAATTCACTTTTCCTCAGGAGAAAGGAAATGCTTCCATGAACAATTGTTTACATCTCCACTTTTTGCTTTAAAGGGTTAAAAAAAATCACATTAAGTAACTTCCTTCAGTAAAATTTAACCTTTATAACACAAAAAGAAACCACTTCCAGTACAACGGTTTTGGTAGTATGAATATACTAAATGATCGCAACTTCAAATGCAATTTTCAAATTTGGAATATTTTCATATTGCTTTGCTTAAAAACAGAAGACCGGACAGTCTTAATCACCTTCAGCTTTCACTGTGCTGGCCACACTGCACCCGCCCTCCCCGCGAGGGGCCGGGGCCGTCCTGCTGGAGCAGCTTGGGGCCCAGTGCCTCTGCCCCTGGGAGTGTGGGAATGTGGGCTGCTCCTCACCCGGCTCTGCCTCCCTAACGGCTGACAACTTAGCAAGGGGACTGAATGCTTTCCCTACTTCCATTAGAGAACACGAATTATTTCACTTAGGACTCCTGTAATGGCAGCCTCAGAAAAACCAATTACTGTGGACTGCCATTTAAATTACACAGAATAAAATATATCTATTTTCTGGAGAGGTTTTCCTAACTGGTTTCCTTGAAGATCTTAAAACCTGCTGAAACATCAATTGGGAGGCTCATTTTACTGGCCAATAAATAATTCAATTAGTAAGACAGGCTAGCAAAGAATAATTATATAAATTTCTTAATCAGCTATAGCCATGCTGAATTCGAACTGGCGAACTCTGATTACTAAGGTGTTACTTGTGATCTTCATGTTGCAAAGGTGAACACATGCCATTCTAACTCCGCAGATAAAGAGTCAGAAGACACTGTTCTGCCATGGTCACAGTAACAAAAGAGTGGTGCAAAATCAGGTACTTTATAAATACTGGTAATTTGCAGCATTAAGGAACAGGATGTTAAAAAAAATAAATTTCCCCATAGGACACCTAGGACTAGGAACTCTTCCTAAGTCAAAGTTTTAATTAATTGGTTTCATAACTAATGTAATGGATTACGTACTCCAAGAAAGAAAAGGTGCGCGACAGCCCCCCACCCCGCAAATCAGCATGAGTTCAGCCTACTCCGCAGCAGCCACAGATCCGGCCGCCTGGGACTCACCCCGGTGAGTAAGGCCAGGATTACACAGGGCAGCGGAGGGGACAGAGGCCGGGCCTGGTGCCACCTATTATGGGCACCCCTTAGGGAACTGAATACAAAGGATTGGTTTACTTTTTCTTTTAATGCTGTGATCCTTAAATGTTAAATCAGCATTTTCATGTGATCTGAAGTATTTCAATTACATATGAGCATTCTTTTTGCAAAAACTCAGTATTAGGTAATAGTTACATACTACTACAATAACATTCCTCTGCTGTACAAATTAAACCTTTTAAAAGAAATGAGCATCCTAAGAATTATATACAAAAGAAACCTGTAAGCAGTGTTGAAATGAAATGCAAGGTGTCTTTGCTAGCTCTACTGTTTTAAAATACCTTCAAAAAGTAAAATTAACAAATACCCTTCAACATATCCAGGTTTACAAGTCTCAAGAAAATCAAATGTCAAAGTTCTAGAAAGCTGTGAAAAGCATATATACATTTTCCTTATGATCTTATGAAGCTTCACACCTTTGAGAAGTTGGTATAGTTTTGGAATCAATTTATTCACACATCAACTTTCTAGCCACCCCAAAGCGGGCGTCTCGGACAGCGGCCCCTGCGGTGTCGGTGTGGGCGTCAGTGCAGGTGCAGCCTGGCTCTCCTCCGGAGGCGGTGAAGGAGCTGCCGCAGGCCTAG
Source organism: Dasyprocta punctata (assembly GCA_004363535.1). Lineage (NCBI taxonomy): Eukaryota > Metazoa > Chordata > Mammalia > Rodentia > Dasyproctidae > Dasyprocta > Dasyprocta punctata. Next base: position 14,532 of record RJWM01015266.1, read on the forward strand.
TGCGCAGGGGCACGGGCCGGTCTTCCCTAGAGGAGCGCCGTGCACAGTCCAGCGGAGCCGTCTGGTCCACGCCCCCTCCCCGCACCGCGCCGCACTCACCCTTCCATCCCGCCACGCGCCCACACGGCCGGGGCGCCCCAGCACGTGGAGTCCGTGAGCTCGGAAACGACACAAAGACCAAGAGGAAGCCCCCGTGTGCTCTAGTGTGCAAGCGGCAGCAGCTACTTTCTCAAACCTGGACTGAAAAACAAAATGGTAAAATGAAAAACCGTTCACTTAACAGCAGATTAGCAGTAATGTTCCTCATGAACTGATAAGAGTGCCTGATGCTGAATAGCTAACAGCAAATGCTGAACTGGGGTTTAATATTTTAGACGTTTATTGGAAATTAGGCTTCTTGCTGAGCTGGTCTCTTCAAATCCCTGATCTGTTTAACTAAATAGGTCTTCTCGTCGTTGAACTGCTCGTCCTCAGTCCGGTCGTTCTGGAACTTGCTGAGGAACTCGATGAGCTTGGTCTGGTTCTTGAGCAAGATGTCCAGGATGGGCTGCGTCTTGTTGGGGTTGGCCACGAACACCTGCACGGGAGACAGCGGCGTGGTCACCAGGAGCCAGTGCCCGGCGGCGTGTGGAAGCCAGCCAAGGCCGGGTTCTGGCTGCAGCAGAGCTTGTTGTATAGGATACAGAGAGAACAGGAGCGCGTGTTAACACAGGGAGGACTGCCGCTCAATGACCTGTGGCCACAGCAAGTCTGACTGGATTTTAAGAGTAAAAACTTCATGCATATCTGTAATCCCAGCACTTGGGAAGCTGATGCAGGACTGCCTCGATGACATTCTTTTTTTTTTGGGTACTGGAGATAGAACTCACAACCTCATGCTTGCCAGGCAGGTGCTTATGCCGCTGAGCTAAATCCCTGCCCCATTCTTTTTTGTGCCAGGAATTGAACTCAGGACCTTGCACTTGCCAGGCAGGTGCTGTGTCACCGAGCTATATCCCCACTCCTAACTGACCCTTTTTTTTGGTACCGGGAATTGAACTCAGGACCTTGCACTTGCCAGGTAGGTGCTGTACCAATGAGCTATATCCCCAGCCCTAAATGAGCCTCTCTCTTTTTTTTTCTTTTTGGTACTAAGAATTGAACTCACGACCTTGTGCTTGCCAGGCAGGTGCTTGTGTCACTGACCTAAATCACCAGCCCCCGAATGACATTCTTTATACACACTTGCTCCCAACCCAAACAGGACACACGTCTTGTTTCCAAGTCTGTCTCTTTGTTTAAATGTCGCATCACACAAATATGAGCAGTGACTGAACAGTTCTGGGGGAAGATACCGCTGATGATTTGTGTACTCTACCTTGAAAACGTGAAAGGCTTCAAACTGGATGTTGCGACTTTTGTCTCGTAGAAGGTTCATCATTAATTTCAGGTTCTCAGGTTTACTGATGTATTTTGTCATAATTGTGAAGTTATGTCTGTCTAACAGTAGTTCACCAAGAAGCTGAGGAGACATTTAAACAATTACTCTTACATTACTATTAAGATTGAAAGCAAACCCTTAGTTTAAAAGTCATTATCAAGCATAGTGTGTTAGCAGACAACCCAGAAAGTGGGCCGCCTGGGCTGAACACCTGTGCAGGGGCGGCCTGGGGTGCGCTGTGTCAGGCTGGAGGCCGAGCAGACACTGCTCTCTCAAGAGCACACAGGAGGGCCGGGAGTTAGGCTCAGTGCCTTAAGCGCCTGCCCTGGCAGGCGCGAGGTTGTGAGTTCAATCCCCGGTGCCGCAAAAAAAAAAAAAAAAAAAAAGAGCACACAGGGCACGACTGGCCCAAGATCAGAGCCTGTCCTTAACGCGTGCAGACCTGTGAAGGAGAAACTACCCGAGACAGCACGCAAGGGAAAAGCGCCTGGTGATTCCTGTTAAGTAGCCTTAGCTTCATTTAAAAAATTTCATTTGTTTTAAATTGTACCTAGTTGGACCATTAAGGGATAAAGGGTTTCATACCCACAGTTTTCCATACCCTGACCCCTCCACACGCAGAAAGGGCCCCAGAGGCTGCACACCTTGGTTTTGTAAGCACAGCCTCCCACAGCTGAGCCTCCTCACCACTCAGGCTATCAGTAAGCCAAGATCCTCTACTTCAGGGCCGGCTGACTCATGCAGAGCTGATTTTATTACAGAAGCCTACAGTGTTCAAGTTCTCACTGCTGAATTTTTTTTTTTTTTGGTGGTGGTGGGGGGGGCAGGGTCTTGCTGTGTAGTTCAGCCATATCTTGAACTTACTTCGTAGCCGAGGTTGGCCTTGAACACACAGCAATCTTTCTCCCTCAGCCTCCTGAATGCTGGGATTACAGGTGTGCTCCACCATGCCTGGCTACCATTGCTTATTCTCCAGGCTGACCGTGTGCCGGCCCTGTGTTCTGGGCAGCCACACAGAGCTGCCATCCTCGTGGACAGCATAGGGGTAGAACTGGCCAGGGCCTGGCCCCCACTCCCTATGTGAAGGACCCCAGCGAGGTGCTTGCACCTGTGCGGTGTGGGTGGGGGACAGCGCCTGCACCCTGGGGAGTGGTGGGAAGCACAGGGCATCGAGCGTGCGCGGACACAGTGGACCTGAGCCCCGACACACGGGCGAGGCTTCCAGGAAGGAGGTGCACACGCAGCGCCCTGGTTCTGGGCCTCCTTTTTGGCTCCTGCCTGTGTTCCAGAGCCGTGATGTTTCTAGACGCCTCATCATACGTAAGTAATTTGTCATCAGAGCAAATCAAAAGGGTTGATGTGTAAGAAATCTATTCTACTTAGGATTTATAAAAAATTTATAGTAAGAACTCGAAAGCTTAGACTTCATATTAATCTGAATCACAAAATGTACAATTTCAAGGGGGGAAGCAATCTGTACACACTTTTATGAAGACTCAAAAGTGAGTATTATGAGGAAACCAAAGAAAATTTGAAAAAGGCTCACTTCAGTTATCTAAGGGAAGATGACTGTTAACTAAATTTCTTTGGACATAAAAACAAAAACCTTGAAGTCTTACAAAGAAAATACAAATCTGCTGGCAAAATAAACATCAGAAAAATAAATGCCAATACAGCTGCCCAAAAGAGTACAAACTTCAATTCAACTTTAAAATACATGTTTGGGTGAAGTGTTCATGACACACCCAGCGAGGCCTCCGCAGTGAATTAGCTGCAGGAATGAACGGTCAGCCACGGCTCTGTCGCTAATGGCTTAGGAAGGGCAGCCCCGAGCTGCCTTTTATGCTGGTAATTCTGAATGGCCAAAGGGGCCCTTTCTCGCTCCTCATCTAAGCTGCTGAGGAGTCCATAATTCCGTCAGAGGTTTTGTCAGTACGTCTCCTCTTCCCCAGTGAAGAGCCCGGGCCCTGGAAGCTGCTCTCCTGCGATCTCCTGCCTGCCTTAGACTCCATGTGACGCTGGGAGAGGGGAGGTCTTGGCCCCTCCAGGATCGTAGAGGGGGACAGACACGGGGGACTCCATCCTGTCACACTAGCAACGCAGAGAGGAGAAGCGGCTCCAGGGGCTGCCACAGGAGCCTCTGAACTCTGCAGAACCAAACATCCATCCTCAGCGGGCACAGGAGTAAGAGCTGGTATCTAAACAAAACACTGGAGCCCAGGATGAAGGCCCAGGTGAGGGAGGATTCTCCACACAGGACATGAGGCTGTGGGGAGGGCGGCCTCTGTCACAGCAGCGCACAGGAAGTGCTGCGCCTGCCTGGACTCCTGCAGTGGCACCGTGTCCCCGAGTGGGGCTGTCACAGGTCCCTGACTGCAGCAGTAGCTGGTCAGATAGAGGGGCTCTGCCACTATCTGCAGGGCAGAGAGCATTCTTATCAAAGGACACAAAGCATGACACATGCTCCTAATGTCCTTTGTATCTTTCCACAGATACGGTCTTCAGGTGACATTTCCCCATGGCTGGAAGAGGAAGAAAAAAATGGAGTCTTTATCAATATGAATTCAGAGGGTAGAACTCGAGGCAGAGCTGAATTTAAAATGGGCCTGACAAAACATTTCAATGAAATGACAGTCTTCACCCCCAGTCCTTGGCGATACCGTCTACGCGGTAGGTAGTTCTTGTCAGGAACACTTACTCACAGGGCGCGGGAGGGTAGGGCTATGCACTATGAACCATTCTAAGAGTTTTCTGGCGCAGGGGCAGCGAACGTTTTCTGTAAATGCCAAGCGATAATCTTTTCGATTTTGTAGGGCCACATGGCATCTGGGCCGGCTGCTCAGATCTGCTGCTGCGCCCCGAGACAGCCCTGACAACACGCACCCGGACAGGCCCGTCCTTCAAACCCTTACTTACAGAGGCAGCTGCTGGACTCGGTGCCCGGGCTACCACTTGCCAACCTCTGTTCTAGAGTTTACATTTTGAGTTTAACATTTTAAAGTTACAGCTGGAACTGCTCACATCCTGTTCTGATACAAAGCAGCCAGAACCGTGGCTGGGTCACCAGCTGTCCCTGCCCTCACAGGATGCCTGTGCCACGTGGGTAGCAACCCCAGGCGCACGGCACCGAGACCACCTTCATCTAGTTGGCACGATCCTAAATTTTAGAGACAGGCTTCAAGATCTACAATGTGAAGTTCTCTTCAAATTTCTGTCTAGCCCTCTTTGGTGTCCCTGCCTCACAAGGAAGCGGACAGGTCCCTCGTACGGACTATTACTGAGGGCCATACTTTTCTGCAAAAATTCCCACCAGGGACAAATGTATTTTTCTTCAAAGTTCTACAACTTGCTGTAGCATGTCTTTCTTTCCCCAAATCCAAACTTTAAACACAGAGTGAAGAGAAAAGCAACTTAAGTCTGTCAGAGCTGGGTGTGGTAGGCCACAATTATAATCTCAGCATTTAGGAAGCTGAGGCAGGAAGATTATTCTGGGTTACACAGAGTTTCAGGGCCGGCTTAGACTACATAGCAAGACCCTGTTTAAAATACAACAGAATAAAACAAAACAAAGGAACCTGTCATACCTTCAGTGACTGTCTCTTTGTCACATAATTTTCTGAATGAAGTAGCTTCTCGTATTCACTGAAAAACTAAGAGAAGAAAACACACCAGGATTATTTCAGAAAAGACTGGTAGACAACATTATAAAGCTTGAGGCCAGTGCTTGCCCACGGTCTGCCTTGCCATAGGCTCCCACACCTTCCCGATGTCTTGGAGGCCCTGGGGTGATGCCTCCATCAACTCCTCTTGGGTGGCACTACCTGCCACTTCTATGATGACCTCTTGGGATGGATCCTCACAGCTTCCAGTCAGGCCCAGAATCTGCTGGGACCCAGGCTCCCAGCACCCCCGGTTACACATGCACGAAACCCAGCACCCTTCCCCAGTGGTTCCCAAACAGTTGATTCAGTCTTCTTTCTTGGTGTTAGAGGGTTCTTATTTTTTATGAATGAGAACTGAATTTGTCCAAAGTCAACCACAAAGAAAAGTTACAGGCTCCTTTTCATATCACGCAAATGGGGGAAAATGAAAGAGATTTAGGAAAGGAGAAATCCAGCACCGTGTTACACAGGAGACCCCAGAGAAGGTGTGACTTAGGGTCTAACTTGGAGGAGGGATTCTGCTTAGAAGTGGGGAAAACGCATCTTGGGGGACACAGGAGACAGCGAGGGATGACTTGAGATGCACTGTGCTCCAATCCAAGAGCTGAACCCAACCCACCAGGTCTTCCCAGGAGCTGGATGCTGAGGGGTGAGAGGGCCCCGCAGAGCAGGGACCAGGGCTGCCCGAGGCCTGGACTCCACCCGCTGTGCCTCCTTTTGGACTGAGCATGAAACAGAACTGCTGTGCAAGCAGTGGCCAAGGCTGCCCTTGACAGACAAGGCCGTCGTACTTTGCCTGTTCAGCGATGGATAGGTTTAAAACGCTCTGAGCGATTGCAAAGCTCTGCTGCTCTGCTGACTTCTCACTGGCTGTGGCAGGTGCCAGGGCGGTGGTGACGGACCTATGGCATGCGGGTTGTTTTTAAGACAGAAGATGTTAGTGAGTGGTTTTTTCAAAACTAAAACTTCAGTGTGGAGGTTTAACTGCAGTGCTGGCATTTTGCACTAATTAAGGAGATGCAGGCTTGCAGCTTGGGTTCTTGTCTCTAAAAGGCTCGACATCGCTGTGCTAGAGAGCACCTGCTTCATCGTTTGTCCCCACATGTGCCTTGGCTTTAGGATGGGTCCTCAAAGTGGTCATTCACCTGGTTTACAGCAGGGTTGGCAAATTAAGGCCCAGGGGTCAAAACTAGCCTGTTGCCTGTTTTTATAAGCAGAATTTTACTGATGCCCGTCATGCTCATCTGTTTACTGTGAATTAATTTGCTGATGTACTTAGCATTGCTTACGGTAGCCTTTGCAGTACCACAGACAGGAGCCAGTAGGCCACGTGGCCGACAGTCTCAAATATTTACTCTCTGGCCCTGCTGACCCAGGCTAACCCAGAATGGCCCGCACCCTTCCACACGCTGCCTCTGAGGCGCGGTGGGTGCAGCCACCTCCTCTGCACAATGTAAGCTACACTGTTCTTTTCAGGAGACGCCTGTGGACCCTACTTTCTCCTCAAACCATCACCACACTGATGATCAAAACAGCTGGATCTGCCTTTGTATTAGTCACACAAAGTATGCACACCACAACTTTTTGACAGAAAATGCAAGTTAAGATTTTCTGCTGGTTGGTTTTCTCATTTTTGGACTAAGAATTGAACTCAGAGCCTTCACACTGAGCTGCATCCCCACCCCTTTTTTCTTTAAAAGCAGGGCCTTGCTAAGTTGCCAGGTGGGACCTACACTTGCAATCCTCCTGCCTCAGCCTCACAAAGTGCTGGGATGCAGATATGTGCCACAGCGCCTGGCTTCTGCTGCTTCATTCTTAGGAGAAACTTGGAGGGCCCCTGCTGAGGAGCGTGTCTGTCCGTAGCCCAGCTCTCCTCCAGATAGGCTGGACTTTTCTCCTTAGACCAGGGTAAAGGACAGGTGAACAGTGCTGGACGCCCTTCCCCACCCACACCTTCAAGACTTGTTCTCAGCATGTCCTGGGCTGAACGCTGCTTGCCCTCGCGCCTGCTCCTCACTTGCAGCTCTGTGTGCCGGCTCACTCGAGGCTGGGGTGGACCTCGGCTGGGACAGGCCAGGTCTCCTAAGCAGCCAGAGCACAGTGGCACCCTGGATTGCTCCGTGCACTCCGCAAGACCGGCAAACATTTCTAATGGGGACGAACAGGACGAAGGGGCAGCATCTTGCAATGCAATCAGGGGACACCAGGCGCTACAGGAGCACAACCGAGCCAGGAGCCGCCCCGCCCCGCCCCTCTCCCCTGTGGGGCCGTGGGTGATCCTCTCCCAGCGCCAAGACGGGACAGAGAGCTTGTCTGTAGAAGACAAAAAGGCAGAGGAGTCTCTCACTTCACATGAGATTAGCAGATGTGTAACGTGGGAAACTGCAAAATCCTGTAGAAAAGCACCACGTGGGGCCGAGTAAGGCTGCGGCGGTGGGAGCAATGAAGGTGTTTAACCACAATGCAATGGCACTTTTCCATGAAACTGTCAAAAGGAGGCAAAGCCAGGGTCATCGGATAGGATCCTTGTTAAAGTTGCACGAGAAGAGAAAGATTTCACAGAGCCAGCAGACAGCAGTGATCCCGGAGACACAGGGAAGCCACCCGCACGACCCTTCCCCATCTCCTTCGCATCAGCCACGAAGGCCTTTCACGCTAACTGCAGGGTAATTTATTATGCTTTACATTTTATTAATTTGTATCATGACACTGTAATCATTTTTCTAAGAGTATTTTTGGGTTGTGGAACATATCGTGAGCTCCCATTATAGGCAGTTCTTGTTTAATGACTGAGTTATATTCCTGCGACTAGGTCCCTAAATGAACTGGCTATGCTAAGTGAGGGATTGCATAGTATATATATTATAATAATTAAAACAAAGAAATGGTCAAAGGAAACTCAAGTTGATGACTTTGCTTTTATTTGCATAACTTACATGCAGTAATGTAGTAACATAAAACTATAGTATTATATTGTACAGTGCAATCAATAAAAATTATAGTACTGTATAAACAAGTTGTACTGTACAAAAAAAAAGACGTGTAGGCTCTATAAACAGGATGTACAGAACTGTACAAAATAAAGAGATGGGTCATAAATCCAAACAGCAATTCTAAACCTGAATAGTCATTAAATAGGTGCATCGTTAAAGAAGGAATGTGTTATGGGAAAATTCACTCTGATAAACAAATGCTCTGGCCAGGTGCGGTGGCGCATGCCTGTCACCTCAACACTTGGGAGGCTGAGGCAGGAGGATTGCAACAGCCAGTTTAAAATTAGACCTTGCCTAAAACCCCCCCCAAAACCAAAAAAACCCAAATGCTTTACATTACAAGCATGTTTCTGGGACAAATTATGCTGCAAACCAAGGTTTTACTGTGTATTTTACTTTACAAAAGTTAAAATCTTTTAATTGATTTTGTTTCCCGCCATGCTATGATTATTAGGTGATTCAGAGTCAAATTAATTCAGGGTATTTTTAAATTTTTTCAATACTGTATTGGTAACAACCCAGGGCCTTCACACTGACCCACATCCTTACCCCTGTTTTTAATTTTTTAAAAATTTGAGACTTGCAAAATTGCCCAGGTTGAATTTCAGATTGCAAACTTTTTGCCTCATCCTCCCAGAGTGCTGATGATTAAGGTATGCACCACAATCCCTGGAGTGTTTTGGATATTAGATTATGCATTTTTGTGCAAGATCCTCAATTTTGACCTTAATTTATCAGTTTTCCTTCTCTCAGATCTTCCTGCACTGTACACATTTCTGCTGGGTATCTCATATTTGGTTTTCTAAAATCCTGTTAACCAATGTTATCCACCAGTAACATGGAGGAAACTGTTTCACTGCAAAGCTCAACAGATTTCACTGCTTGTAGTGAGTTTCTTTCTTTTTTGAGGCAGTCTCACTATGTAGTGCAGGCTGGCCTTGAACTTGCTTATGTAGCCCACCCAGGCTGGTCTCCCACTGGAACTCGTGATCCTCCTGCCTCACCCTCCTGAGTGCTGGGATCACAGGTGTGCGATAGCACACCCAACTATGTAACTAGTCTATATCTCTGGTAGGCTTTAAGTTAAGATACTCCCATGTTTTTAAAACAATAGTTTGAGGCCGTGTGGCAATACTACTAAAATAAGTAGCATTTACTAAACACTAGTGTGTCCTGCACTGAGTCCTGGACCACACCCGCCCTTATCTAACTCTCACAATCCCTGATGGCAAGCACTGGTTCTGGGTGGAGTACCCTGCAGGCACAGGGGGTGAACACAGGCAGTGCGGCAGGGGCGGGCTGGCAGGGAGTCCAGGCCCACGCAGTCTGACGCTAAAGTTCACGAATCTGCTCCTATAATGAGGCTCTGAGGAAACAACAGTGCTGCCACTTGGAGCTAACAGAATACAAAAAGGAGCTCACGCATGGTCATGGTCAGACGTAAGAGTAAAGAATGGCAGTGTTGAAGCTGCTGGCGAGGCCATCCCCGAGGGGCTCAGAGTGCACTCGCACTGTGGGACTACACTGCCAAGACAGGAAGGGAGCCTGGGCAGAGGGACACAGAAGAATGAGTAAGCAGGGACTTTGCCTCCAGAATCATCAACATAGCTGAAGAGCAAAGAGGACAATGAAATATTAATCATACTTAAGATTCCAAAGACACAAGCCACTAGTGGAAGAATTAAAACCTAAACCACGTTTTGTGGGAGCAGAAGGATTTTAGTGAATTGTTCTATGACTCTAATCCTGGATGATGTGTGGTTAAACTGCTGTGGCACAACACTGGGGAGCACCAGCAGTGTTAAGGGGACCCCTCCAGTGGAAAGCAGAGCCCGCGATGGTGGAGGAGGACACGCATCACCGCAGCCCAGGGCCGTGGGATCAGCCACAGATCTCAGGTCCACCATTACCAGGGACACTGACTCTGACTCAGAGCTAGAAGAGACTCGCAGATGGACTACGCCACTGTCCTCATTTCACAGTAAGGGAGGACTCCGGAGCCCCTCAGTGGCAGTGCTGGGGCTGGAGCGGGGGCCAGAGCCATGGCCTGCAAAGGAGTTAGCAGGGAGGCATGGGGGGCAGAGTGGGGGCCCACACTGCCCGCCTCGGCTGTTCTCGTCCCTTTGGCTGCTGCCTCCCTTGCTATTTGTACGCAGCCACTGGTGGAAAAGGAAGGAAAAATTTAAGTCAAGTAATAATTCTCCCTTTACATTTCCCATATTATCATTCAGCAGTAAGTATCCCCTTTCTCTTGAAAGGGGGTGAGGATGGAAAGGGCTATGGGCGAATAGAAAACACCAAGTTCTGCTTCTGACCAAGTAATGTTCTCTCTTTTGCATCACCAGAGGAATGACAGCACCGTTTACAAACATTAGACATGCAGATTAAATATTCTGGTACAATAGTTCATATACTTACTCTATCATAATGCTGTTCCAAAAATTCTGCACTGAGCAACTTATGTCTTGTAAGCAAATCCTAGGAAAAGAAAAAAAAATTTACAGTTGTTCATTAAAGTTCTTTAAGAAAACTCTAAAACATTCTATGTCATTTTATTGGTCAAAATTTGTTAAATACAGTAACATCTGTGCATGAATTATAGTAATATGTTGATTCTATATAAAAACAAAATCAATAATTTGAAATCACATGTTAAATGATTATTAGACATGGCTTTATAATTCTTAAAGGGAAACACTAAAAATAAGAGGGTAAGGAAAGTATAAACTACAACAAAGGAAGAAGGAAGTAAAACAAGAGTTAACAGTTGCCATAAAATGTCAAATAAAATTCTGAGCCCATTTAGAGCTCTTAATGGAGAAAGAAGAAATTTCTTTTATGAGAAAAAGTACTACCAGGCATGGTGGTGCATACCTGTAATCCAAGTACTCAAGAGGCTGAGGCAGGAAGATCACTATGACTTTGAGGGCAGCCTGGGCTACATAATGAATTCAAGGCCAGCCTAAACTGCACGGTGAAACCCTGTCTCAAAAAAACCAAACCAAACCAAACTAAACCGAACCAACAAAGAAAAGGCAGTGAAGGCTCTATCCTTTTCCTCCTAAATTCAATTACTTTCAGTTTCAAATCTAAGTCATGTTTTCAGAAGTAGAATGTTTTTTAAAGTTCCATCATTTTATATATATATCAGCTCTCAAGAAAGCAGAATAATACTGCAAACATGTAGACCTAATTTGTGTGACCTACAGTCTAACTCTGCATTGCTATTAAACTGAGCTCATGCCTCACCCTACGAGGATCAATCAGAAATAATCCATGTGCTAGGAAAAATTCTAGGTGCAGGGGTCTGAAAAACAAAACAAAACAAAAATACCATCTCTGCCTTTGGAACCTCCAAGTTTGCTGTGGACTAGCCTTGCTCTCCCTCTCCTCAGGTGGGAGAGAGCGGGGCTCTTCAGGCAGGAGTCCTAGCTGGGATTGAGTGAAGCATTGTGCTAAGTTCCTTCAGGGCCACCTCCTGGACAGGTCAAAGCCAGCAATTCCCTTCGTCCCCACCAACTCTCCTGCTGCTGCTTCCTGTTCAGTCTGCAGGCTGCCCAACTTACAATGAGCTGGTGTTTCCTAAAGTAGCTGAAGTGTGTGCTCCTGGGCCTGAGAAACTTTAAAGAAATGTTCCACAGTCACATATGTGAAGGCACAGCTCCAGCTGCCTTGTGGTCCACCAGGTCCCAAGGATTCTGCAGGGAGCTCTTTCGTCGTTTACCTCCTGTTAACACCCTTCCTTCCCCAAAGGCCTCTGTACCGGCTTTCCTCTCCCAGTCACCTACCACTCAACCTGCGGACCCTGGCTTGGAATCACTTCCTCAGAAAACTCTTCCTGCCTGGTCAGCGCATGCAAGCACCAGTCTCAACGTGACCTCACACGTGCCACGTGACCTCTGAGCGATGTCTCTCTGTACTACACTGTCAGTCCCATCACACAGGGGTCTAACCTCTGAGCCCTTAGCACCTACGTGAGAGCTTAACAATCAATTAGTGAATGAGCCAAGAAATCAAGAGACATGTCTAGAAAAACATCATATTAAGCAATCTTCAAAAAATGCCTTTAAAAAAATTTAGTATTGTTTTTTGTTTTTGTTTTTTGGGGGGGGTAGCAGGCATCAAACTGACAACTTTGCACTTGCCAAGCAGGCGCCTGTGCTGCTGAGCAAAATTCCCGGCCAAAGTATGCTTTTAAGACGGCTTCTAACCTCACCCCAAATTTATGGCTGTCCAAGCAGCTGGAGAAGGTTGTTAGCTGTGCTCCCCAGGAAAGACCTACTTAATTTTTCTTAAATCTTCTGTGAGGGTTAAACAGGTAAAGCTGGACAACCTAGAGTTATCCTGAGTTCTCCTCAGAGGCAAGAGTGCTCTCCTCACACCTTCAGTGTAAACCTGCTGCCTAGCACACTCGCATCCCGAGGAACTGTTCTGACAGTGAGGCGGCTTCCCCTGGTGGGGCGGTCTTGGCTGGTCTCCTGGTCTACAGGGCCAGAGCAAAGAGGAGGGGTAGGAGGACCACAGAGGTGACATCTGACACACTACCCTCTGACCCGCCACCCACTTCGTTTAAGGCGGGTGTTCCCCTCTGTATAAGCCGCAAGGACAGTCTGTGTGTATTCCCAGCACCTAAAGCCAAGTGTCCCAGGAACCTGACAAACACACAGATGAGTGAACAAAGAGGGGATTAATGAATCGGGGTCTAGGCAAGGCGGTCACTTCTACCTTTTTGTGGCTAACTCATTCTGGAGCCCAGTGTGAGCAGGGACAGCAGAGGAACCCACTGCTCACTGTTCCGTCATAACCTGGAGAACGACCATGCTGAGGGAGAGGCGACCTAAGAGACGTTGGCACGCAAGCGAGCCTGCAGTCTCAGGAACGGGAGCCATGCCGGGCAAAGGTCTTAGCGTTCCTGAGAATTTGTAGTAGTGACTACTCCCCTGGAAGGCTGCATCGAAAACAGGAGCAAGAGGCTCCCAGGGGGCCATACACAAAAGGCTCCCAGGACTCCACCACCTCCCCATCTGCTGTCACCTGGGAATGCTGTCTCAATGGCCTTGCAGTAAGGGGCTTTAGAGAACCGCCAGCACAGGAGTTGGGCCCAACGCCTACCAGGTCGAAAGCCCTTTGCTAAGAAGGTTTCCAGGGTCTCGGATAGGGGACGACTTTTGTAGTGAAAGGACAACTAACTGCTAACTGCAGGCGGGGTGGGAGGGTGCACCACTGCATTTCTCTCCAGGTAAGACCTAGATGGAAAACAGTAAGCCTTGAAAATTAGAGATTTAAAAAAAAAAAAAAGCTAGCCCCAGTCAGCCTAGTCTTGCCTGCCCTGCCTGCTGCCTCAGAGCAGCTGCTGAGCAGGAGACAGTGATGGCCCGCAAGGCAAGGACAGGCTGACTGGGACTGGCTTTATTTGACAGGGTCTCACTGTGCAGTTCAGGTTGGCCTGGGACTTAGAGTGATCTTCCTCCCTCAGCCTCCAGAGTGCTGGGATTACAGGCGTGCACCACTATGCCTGGCAGGCCTGGCATTTTTTATTTCTAGTTTTTAAGGATGATTATTTTTCAGCTAAGTCTTATTTTTGGGGAAAAAGGATACTAATTTGGGAAGGTGGAAATGGGGCCTTGGGCAATGTCCCTATTGACTGGAAGATGAGAAAGAGCCTTAACTTGGTGACCACGACTGATGGCTTCGGAGAGATCAAAGCACAGGTGGTGCTGGGGGAGAGAATACACAGTGAAGGGCAAAGGGTGAGGGGTCAGCATCTAGCCAGCAACTTGCCATGTTTACAGCATACGTGTCATCCTATGCGAGCGGCTGGTCAGCAGAGGGAGGAAATAAAGTCCTTCTGACCATCCACCCACCCACCTATCTAAATTCTAGAATCTCCAGGCCTCTGATTAACTTGGAGAAAGGTCAGGGATCATGTCCCAAGTCCAGCAGATTAGTTGACTTTCAGGATGGGATAAATTAAAAAGCTTTCTAGAAGTCTGAGTTTGGGCCCTAAATCCCAGGTGATAAAAAGCCATGGGGTCCCTGAAGGCACACTGCTACCTGGCAGGGTAGGTTTAATTTCACAGAGCCATGGCAAATCACTGGCCCCATTTCCTACTTGATGCCTGATCACGTGCAAGGACAAGGAACTCAATTCTTCCACTTGTACAATTCACCTTTGGCGTGCTTACAAAGTTCCTTCTGTGCTAGTCAAAATCTACCCCAAGTTATGTCCAGAAATTGCCAGAACCAACATAATGGTCCCGATTTATTTTCCAGAGGTCCCTACTTCAAACACAAACAGCATCCTCAGGGCAAGTCCCAAACAAGACTTTTCTCCTCCAGGCTAAAAACTGTCAGCTCTTTTAAGCAATCCTGGAAGGACCGGGTTCCAGGTCTCCCTCACCACCTACTGCCTACTGGGAAACCATCAATTTGTCCATGTGCTGCTTCAAGCTCAGCCTCTGCAAAGGAGCGCACTCGTGTGTGGTTATCCTGCAAACTTACAGTGGGTGCGACCCCCATGTGCTTCTGCACGCTGTGGCTGCAGGGAGCAGACTGTCACTGGGTGTTTCAGAATCCTATTCCTCAGGGGGGCTCTCCAGCCAGTCTGCCCGGGTCAGGTGTGGCTTCCCTGTTCACTGTCTGACTTCATTCAACATCTCTGGGTCTAGTTTTCTCATTGTAAGGAGGTAACACCTCCTCAGAGGGTTTAGTATGATAGTGAATTAATTATTTCCTAGTAATTATTACCCTTAGCAGAACCTCCTGCCTTAGCCTCTTGAGTGCTGGAATAAGCATGTACACCATGCCCAGCTCCCTAACTCTTGTTTAGACAGTTGGGTCAGTTATCAATACTTAAGTTTCATCCTGTTCTATCTTGGCCTTGCTGAACTTTTATGAATTTTAGGATCCACTTTTTTTTTGAGAGAGAGAGGGTCTCACTGTGTAGTTCAAGCTGGTCTTGAGTTCTCAGAATGCACTGTTACCACCTTCTTTCCCTTCATAGCTATACCGACATGTTAGGTAGGTATAGCCTCGTCCCCTTCAGTCATTAATAAATGCTAGCAGGACCAGGTGGGATAAAGCCCAGTGCAGAGCTGCTTGAAAGTTCTGTCCAGAGTGATGACAATCCATTTGCCAACAAAGATGGATATGACAATCAATGTGTTGTGATCCACCATGCTAACTATCTATCTCCTTATTGGTTTTAGACCTGTAGAATTATTGAGTACCTAGCATATCCTCACTGTCATGAAAGAACCATCTAACAGCACTGTATTACTGTAATTATCACTGAAGGGGAGATGCCAGTCTGAAACAGGCACAGCTGTGCCCATGAGCCCCTGACCTACGGGCATCTGTGAGATGAGTGTGGCTAAACTTACTCCTAGTAAATTCATGCTGCCTGTGGGTACATGGTTTCCTTTCCAAACTGCTCAGAAATCATTTCCTTATACATACTTTCTAGAATCTTACACAGTTTCAAGCTCCACCAGTCTCTCAGGGGAATCTACGTTTCTATTCCGGAAAACTGAATATATCTGTTTGCCTTCTAATGCCCTCCCTATCTCCTGAATTCAACAAAACAAAACAAAGCAAAACAAAACTCACTAACGAATATTGGCCATCTGGTTTTACTATTTCAGTGTCTATTACTCAAGCTGTGAGTCTTGGACACGTTCAGAGCAGATAATTTTAACTTCCTTTAGACTCAGCACCTGTTCCAGGGATTCTGCATCCAGGCGGTGGGTGGACACATGTGTTTGAAAACTGTTGTGTGTAGAGTGCGCTTTCTGAGGAGGGAGCTCTTGTGCATTCTCAAAGGGGTGGGAGACAGGGCTGCTGTCCCCTGCATCGGAAAGCCGTCCTCTGAAGCGATGGCAGGAGCACACAGGCTTTTCCTCCCCTTTGTCAGCAGTGCGGTGGAGTCGCCACTCTCTACTCAGAGTCCTGCGCAGGGAGGCGTGGGCATGCACGTGTGTGGCGCTGCACGGCAGGTCTGAGCCTCTCCCCCATGCACTGTCTTTGTTTCTTGAAGAGAGCTCTGCTCAGGAGCCTGTGTGCTCGGGAGTGCCTGAGATGCAGAGGCCAGCCCGGCTTCCGACCCTCTCTGCTAGAGTGTACCTACCCTCAGGGTCCTAAACTGGTTTTGAAGTTTCCCTTCTCCAACTGGAGGCCACCAGCCTGGCTCTGCCTTGTGCGTCTCTCGGGCTATGGAAACCTGACAGGACCTCCGCTACTCACAGGGATTCTATCAGCACCATTTTCTCCGTGGCTAAGAGTTCGCTGAGAGAAGTGGCCTTAATTGGGATGTGATCATCAGCAAGGCCAGTCAGGACTCCACCAGACACATTTCTGGTGTGCAGCCAGCACATCACCTCGGAGCCAGCCTGGCCACCTGTTCCAGGAGCACATCCTCCGCGGGGTCAGGGTCTGGCTGCGGCTTCACACCACTGCCGCGCCTCATCCTCTCCCTCAGCCTCACTGCCCAGGGTGCTGCCACTCGGGACCCTGGCTGTCCTTCCACGAAGGGCAGGGTCTCCTTGACATAAGGCGTCACTGTACCTCCCTTCCTGCCGGGCTGCTGCTCCTGAACAGGCACTCCCTTCCATCGGTGCCTTCTACTCATGGGTCGTGGGTCCTAGCCCACCACTGCGGGGACACCTAAGGCAGCACAGTGACCACTCAGTGTTACTATCTCCAATTCATTTCGTTTTGCTCTGCACACTGACAACACACTGAGGTCTTACCTACAGCTTCTGGCATTTTCTTTCACAGTTTTAAGAAATAAATCTCTGGGCACCTTTCCCACTATGACTTTATTTTCCTTCACTATGAACTGCCAACAACCAGTCCCCAGGCCTTCCTCCGACCTGAGGGCGTTTGTGCCCTCTCAGGTCCACATCTCGCTCAGAGCCCGAGGTGCATGCTGGTATTCTCACGGCTCTTTACAGTCAAGAGCTGAGGACCAACCCTCACTGTGACAGCGCTCACGCTTTGGGCAAGGCAGTCCACATGAAAGTGCACTAAATACTGGCGACACTAAAACATGTCTAAGGCTTTTATTGGTGGAAAAAAAACAAATACAAGATTACTGCTTTATTATATACTTTAAACAGTATGGAACCTTACACTTCACATTATCATCTGTAGGTTGCACAGTGGTTTCATATCCTGTCTACCTACCTACCTATCTTTCTTTCTTTTTGGTGGTGCTAGGGACCAAACCCTGGGCCTTGTGTAAGCAAGGTAAGAGCTCTACCCATGAGCCACATCCCCCAGCCCCCTCAAGTGTATTTAATTCACAGAAATCTATAATAAGGGAACTAAGATGACAGGAGGTAGGAAATAACAACTGGAATAGTGTAGCTGACTCTGTCCCCGCCCTGAATTTAATGTACTCTGGTGTGAGAGAACATAGAAGAGGTGAATCCACGGTTCCCCCAGGCCTGTCAGCAATGCTCTCACATACAATGGTTCCAGTGTACAGCAACAGGCATATGAACACGGCCCCTGAACAGAGGCAGACACTTCCGCTGGGGCTTAACCAAAGAAGCTGCTCCAGAATGGCCCCACACAGGAGAAAAGCTGGCTGTCAGATGTACCGTGTGTTTATGTACACTATTTAATAGGTAATTTAACTGAAATAATTTTAACCACATTTGGACTTTTGCCTTTTTGACAGACTTTAGAATCTAATTAATTTCCACCCTTTAAAACTAACTTTACTGCAAATATCTAAATCATACCAACACATTTAAAATATATCTTCCCTCTTCCCACTAGAGGGCAGCTGTGTGCAGATCACAAGGGCAGAGAAGACTGAGGAAAAACAGCACACCTGTTGAACCTGCAAGTGTACTTAGCTTTTGTTACCTTGAATGTGGCAAACGCATCTGAAGCTATGTCAAACGTTGACATTTCAACATATCTGAAGAAATCATAAAACTGTTCCGACCACAAAATGATTTTTGCCAGAGGTTCGTGTCTGATGCATTCTCTTAACATTATTCCACAATTCAGAGCTATTTCTGGAGATTCATACCTGTAAAAACAAACACAAACAAAAAGCCAAACATGATTGCTCTCTTAGAACTCCAACAGTGAACATTTCAAACTCTGAGAACAGGAAGTTTCAGATGTGGGTCCTGAACTAAGACACTACAGCAGGTTACACTGGAGTTTCCCTCCGAGCACAGCCTGCACCCAGAGGAGCCTGCTCAAGAGCTCACACGCACTGGCTGGTGACGAGGCCTTTAGTCAAGGAAAAACAGTTCCAAAGTGACTGTGTGAAGAAAAGTTCACTGTTGACGCTCTAAAAAGGTCTAGAGGATGCATTTAGGGTCACAGCACCCACGTGGGCTAAGCTTTCACCTACGATGCTCTCAATATCCAGAAGAAACAAAAGCTGAATCAAAAAAAAGTAGAAAATGAAATACCTTTTCAAATGCAGAAATCTGCAGTATCTAAACAGATCTATTAAATACACAGTATTTATATTTTCTTTCAATTCAACACTCACAGCAGTGCTTTAAGACTGAGTGACACACAGCAGTGCAAAGGGGACAGCCTCGCCCTGCAGATTTCACCGAGTGCCACAATCACAGAAAGCTACCAGGCCACTGAGCACGAAGGCGGGGACCCGGCTTCAGCGCCGTGACAGCCGCATTCCACACACAGCACCCCAACATCAGCTGGCTCCCTTGCCTCTCCCATGCCTGCACTGGGAATGAAAACCCTTGAGCTGGGAGGGAGCCTTCTGCTTCCCACGCGCACCAAGCCCACTCACTGCACCACTTGGTCACACTAGTCCCACGCTCCTTTGGTTTTCTGCGGTCAAGTTCCATCTCTCCACAGTCCAGGGAAATAACTAACTGGCCAGCAAAGACTTCCTCTTGATGAAAATAAGCAATCTATTCTGATAACAAAAATCTCTGTACTTAGGGTTCTACAGAGATGCCTTTGCATATTTTTCTTAAGAATAGGCAAGAGAAATTCTCCCAATTCTTTTTCTACTCATCTGACTGTATCTATTTGTCGCCTGGCTGAAGCCTTCACTTCTTGCCGCCAACCTGCAAGAAAAGCCCATAAAATCTCATGGCTCCCCCCATGACTACTCTATTTCCCTCGCTCAAGCCTACATCTGAATTGCAGGTATGCATTTTCTGCTGCCTCTGGACAACTTCAGTTAAATATCTACCATAAATTCACAAGTCAAAAATGCAGCATCATTCCCCACCCCCCAACACACCCACCCCATGCTCTTGCTTCCTCCCTTCTGTAAGCTGGCATCATTATTTGTTTTAGATCCGCAGGTCTGAGGTAGGTCTAACAGAACTTTCTGTGATGGTGGAGATGTGCTGCTCATTACAGTAGTTATTAGCCCTACGTGCCTACTAAGCACCCAAAATTTGCCTAGAATGACTGAGGGATTGACTTTAAATGCTAATTAATTTAAATTACCTTAAAATTAAATCACTAACATTCAACTAAGCAACTACTATATTGGGCAGCACAGCTCCAAACCACCCCTTCTTCATTCTTTTGTCTTAAGCAACCTACCCAACACATAGGCGCATCGACACTTCTACTTATGAACTTAAGATGATTTCTTGCCAATCAAATAAAAGACAGACTTCTGGGTTTTTAATGTCTCGTTTTCCCCTCAATGGATCTATCACTCTGGTACAAGGTCATCTCCCAATCCTGCCATGAAACTCCCAGATGTGTCTCTTATTGCATATTCTGTCTTTTTTATTGCTGCCAATCACATGGGTTCATTCCCGCCTCTGGACCTTTGTTCCTAGTGATTCATTCTTTGGATGTTTCCTTTCTTTTTTGTGTCTATGCAAATCCTAAACCATCTGTATCTTCAATCTTAAGTTCCATTCCTTTTACTGACATTTGCCTTATTAATCAAACTTGTCTTTAGCTTCTAGAACTCTACAGGACTAATTTGCTGCCTAACAGTATTATCCTTTGGTTGTCCATCCGCCTATCACAGATCCTTAGGCAAGATCAAGACTCCAGTCCTCCCTCCGCCTCAGTGAGGGGTGACAGCCAGGACCCCAACTGGCTTGTGATTAGGATGTCGGCCCACAAAATGGTCGATCACTGTTTATTTCCGCTTATCTTTGATAAGCAGGCGACACAAAGGACAAGGATAAGAATTTGGTACAACGAGTTGGGCAGGTTTTGATGGAAGTTTATCAGGTCTGTTTAAATGATTAAACTAAACAGTACAAGGTAAACAGTTACGCTACACAATCTGTTAGCACTGGACTGGAGAGTACATTAACTTTTAAATTGCCAGTAAAAAATCAATGTTTGAAAACTCAGCCCAGTGCCAGCAGTAAGATGTGAAACGCACACCACTATTAGCAGCAAAACTCTCCGATAGCTAACATTGAAGTACTTACAACCTAGTAAGGCAATTACATCATAGTCTAAACTAATTAACTAAAATTCAGAAATTTTCAAAAGTAGTTCACAGGACTCATCAAAACAGTAGCTGTCTCTAGTTTTGGCAGGAACCCACAAAACAAGCCAGGCGGTCACCCTGCGCCAGACAGCGAGGAAGCCACCCGGACTTTCTCACCGTGAGCACAGGGGAGCCGGCCCGCAGAGCTCCCCATGGTCTAACACAGGGCAGTGTGGACATGAAACACAGCCAGGAACACAGCCAGTGTTATTATTTTTTTTAAAAAACAAGGCAGTGCCTGCCTGGCAGGTGTGAGGTCTGGGTTCGGTACCCACAAAAAACAGAAACAAAATACTCAACATTCACTTAAGGACATGGGCCATCAACTAATTAAAACAATGATATTGATCTTTCCCAGAAGAACTGTACTTTGGGATAACTAAGTTATCAATGAGGACAGGTTTTTCTTTAGAGAAGAAACACAATGAATTATATGGAGAAACAGTAACAGAATCAGGAAACTTTCATGGTGAACATAGTAATGGAGAACCTCATAAAAGGCAAGTTTCAGACTGACAACAATGTAACATCAACCCAAGTGGCACAACCAGCGCCACCCAACAGAAAACACACTGCATCATCTTTGAAGAGCTTGTTGTGCCTGCCTCAAAGTGAATGTGAATGCAACCAAACACTTAGGATCTAGACGGCAATTCAGATGAACATGGGACAGCAAAACAAAACCACAGGAATGCAAACAGATGATTTTCCTACACAACAAATGACCCAGCTGCTTGAATGGATAAATGGCATAAATTTAAAAACCAAAAGGAGGCATCAATCATTATACATTAACAGAACAATGAGTCTAATCAATCAAATTCAGTTTATGGACCTTGTTAAAGTGTCATTTTTGTTAAAACTGAGGAAATCCAGAAATAAGGCACTGGACAGGGTTAGGCTTATAAAGGCATTATGTCGTCCCAGTGTGTTATGGGTCACGGCCAAGGGATGCACACACACTGCCATCAGATCAGGTGTGGCAGGAAGGAAGGAGGCAAGGATGAGAGCAAGCAGGAAAGGCTAAATAGCAGTGTTGTGGTTCAGATCTAAAATGTCCCCGGAAGTCGCACGTGTGTGGAAGGTGACTGGATCCTGAGGAGCTGTCCTCCTCCAGGCCCTCCCGCTGCCTTAGAGCTGGCTGACTCTGGACTGAACCCACTGGAAACTGAGCCAAACATTAACTTCACCTCCTTTAAATTGTGTGTTGGCGACTACATCTCATACAGTCAGTGACTGCTGCAGCAGCCTTATGGGGAGAAAAGGGCATGCTGTGCTAGCCTCCGAGGCTGTGCACACAGTTTCTGCAACAAAGGCTGAGGGGCCGCAGGGAAGCGGGGTTGTAGTTATTATCCTGCTGTATTTATTCTCCATGCTTCTCCTCCTTTCCCACCTGCCTGAGGTTTTCACTCTGGCTAGCTCAGGTGTAAGCTTTAACTTCAAATTGTATCTCAAATGTCTTACTTTATACAATGACTAACAATGTTTATATCACTTTTCTGGCTACTACAAAGTCACAGGTAGAGCTAACTAACTTACATATCATAATAACCACTGGTTTCTATGGAAAAGGAAAATACTGACATTAAAAAAAACACAAGGCTAACTGGAAGCTGCTCTAAGAACACCAAAATTCCAACCTGTCCACTACACATTTACACAGCAACAGTGGATTGATCTGACAAAAAATTAGATGTGTACGGCAACATGGATGATTAGAAATAAAAAGGAGGAAATGGAATGTTGGCATGCAATGATGCACTGACTCATGCTTTGTCTAAACAAGTTTGAACTTGGGGGAAGTGTTAAAAGCAGAGAGATATGAATCAGAATGAGGCAAGCTGCAAAGCTGCCTGGTAGGAAAGCAAGCTGGTTCATGCCACCTGTCATGCCAGTAACACGCTTGTCCACCAGCCCAACAACACTGCTGACGCTGGGACCGAAAGAGGTACAGCATGCCCAGAGCCGGCAGACAACTCTGGTGCCCAGCAACAGGAGGTACCCTGCTACTCAGGGAGGCTCTGTGCTGACGGAGAAGAGGATCTGGTTTTTGCTTTTTAAGTTTCAGTTTTTAGGTTTTTTCCACTGACAGACTACCCAATTACAAATGGCTGCTTAGTTTAGTAGCAATTCCATGAAGACACTGTGAATTATCAAATTAAGTGGGCTAGAGAATGAACACATAGAGGCGGAACTCATGGGGCACGACAGTGTAACGTGGGCTCTGCTGACCAAACGAAGTGAGTCATGTGCATCCAAACTCCACGTCCGGTTGGCTTCCACTGCCTTCCAGGACATAGGTCAGGTGCAGAGGAGACGTCCTCAAATATGTGACTTGGCTGATAGTTCAACAACACTCAGCTTTCGTTTGTTGAGTTAAACAGATAAAAGACCACTGAGTAGTTCACTCATGTTTGATTTGTGAATGTAAAGGCTAATAATTTACCCTATTTTAAACTACAGGGCAATTTTATATTTAATTTTGCACACAGGTTGGATTTCTTTTTCCTCTGAGATAGGGTCTCAACATGCAGTTCAGGCTGGCCTTGAACTCATCAAGGTAGTCCAGGCTGGCCTCGAACTCATGGTGATCTTCTGGTCTCAGTTTCCCAAATGTTGGGTTATAGGCATGCCCCACCACACCTGCGTACAGGCTGGATTTTAAGGAGTAAATATGTTCAAGACCTATGGAAAAATGAGCTGATTAAAATGCTTCCCCCATTCATCATTCTTGTTTTAGCAAGGCAATCTTTTCTTTTTAACTAAGAATATAAATTTTATTACATTGTACATACCCTTTCAATAACATGAACAAAATATTCTGTTGGGTGCAGATGTATTCGACAGTAGGAGTTCTTGTACCAATTTGTCTTCTGAGGATATTGTTGAAAATTTGAGCCACGTCTTTTTTGCCCTAGTAGGAATACAATCATTAAAATATTTACCTGACTAAACAGAGAATGCCCATCTACCCTCCCAAATGAATGTGAAGAAAACCATTTTATATTTATAGTTTTTTTTTTTTTTTTTGGTCTTCTTGAGACAGGATCTCACTATGCAGTTCAGGCTGGCCTTGAGCTCACTTTGTAGCCCAGGCTGATCTTGAACTTGCAATGATACTCCTGCCTCAGCCTCCTGAATGCTGGATTATAGGCATGCGCCACCATGCCCAGTTTACATTTACAGTTAGGACTGAATATTTAACTTTAAAATCTTCATAGACAT
The DNA here is from genome assembly GCA_004363535.1 of Dasyprocta punctata. Lineage (NCBI taxonomy): Eukaryota > Metazoa > Chordata > Mammalia > Rodentia > Dasyproctidae > Dasyprocta > Dasyprocta punctata. The sequence continues at coordinate 38,310 of RJWM01015266.1, forward strand.
TAAATTTTCTTGTTTTTATCTCTTCATAATTCCAAATTATAAATTGTAATAGTATACTATTTTTTAACATGAACAAGGTTGACAAAGTGAAATCTCCTTGCACCCCACATGTAACTTCCATCATTTCTTACTCTCAGAACCACACTGACTCAGATACGGAAAATACAATGTTGCTATTTGCTAACAACCTACAGGGCTCTAAATCCCACTCAAGTGGAAAAAGCTTCAGATGAGATACTTGTTCAATAAAAAGAGCTTTCTTTTATAGTGATGGAAGTTGGGGAAATTATACTCTACCAGTGTAATAAAATGAAAGAATTATGTAAGAAGCTTTTTTTTTTTTTTTTTTTTTTTGGTACTGGGGATTGAATTCATGACCTTGTGCTTGCCAGGTAGGTGGCTGTGCCACTGAACTACAACCCTGGCCCAAGAAGCTGAGTTTTTTTTTCCAGCACTGGGGATTGAACTCACAAGCTCATGTCTGCCAGGCAGGCGCTTAAGCCACTGAGCCAAACTCCCAGTCCTAAGAATCTGAGTTTTGATAACAAGTAGACATTTTTCAAATAGATTAATAATGAAGGACCAAGTAGCACATGGTACAGCAGTTCAGAGATCAGAACTTCGTACAAAATAGATGGACATTAATTACTACCATCTGAGAGTCTTATGAAACTGCCCAAGAAATTAGTAAATGGAGAACTGGACCTGAGAGGTGTTTCAGAATGGCCTTTGTATCAAGGCTGAGAAGTCCTCAGACAATAGTGAAATGCTAGTTTTCCAGCCTCACTCAGTGCACAGAGACTATCTAGGGGCTTGTGTTAGCTCAGGTATAGCAATGGCAACCTTTACAAGTCAGTCTCAACCAGTCCTAATGGCACACACACACACTTTATAAACCGGTGTCTCTAAAGTCTGAAATGAATATTAAATTCAGTGTCCAGTTAACAGAGTGAGATGGGGAGGAGGGACGACAAAGGAGAAGGAGCTAGGTGTTCCAGTGTATCACCAACTTTACAGAGGAAATAAAAATTTTTGTTGGAATATGAGATCAGCTATATAAATGGAAATATCCTTAGTTCTATCTGCTCTGCAGCAAAAAAATATTTATTTTCTTCTATTATCACTGCTATCCAAGTAGTCTAAGAATCACACTCTCTCATCCTTCTCTGAAATTTAATTTGCTTTCCGTCATTTTTTGCCCTACAACATTTACCCACATGGACAGCCAATCAAGTGAAAGAAGAAACTGTCTGTGACTATGCCAAAGTGCTACATTACCTTATGTGCCTCTCAAACTAGTTTATTCAGACTAGTATCGAGGACCATTATTTGCACTATTAAACTCATTAAATATTTAACATGGCAAGAACGATCTAGCTACATAAGCTTGAGCAACAATCTCAATGCCTACCAGGGCTGGGCAGAAGGTGCCAACAGGCAAAGCAAGCTGAGCTGCACAGGGAAACCGGGCAGCTGCTGTGCTCCAGCTGAAGGACCGGGCAGGACTGCACACCTAGCACTGCCAGATGAATTTTCCAAGAGATGCTAAAAAACTGAGCTGTGAATAAAACCTGCCATTTAAATACTGCACTAATTTAAAAATTTAAAATTGGCACCAAGTAAATAAACCAAATATGATCTCTGCTACAATGAACCTTCCATAAGATCTTTTCTACCTTTAAAACTCTAACATTCCTTAGTTTTCCTGAGATTGTTCATTCCCTGAAAGCTAAGCTCTAATGAATTATGTAACCCACTATACTGCTCTACAAAGTAGCTATTTACACTCTACAACCTAAATAAAAGGGCCACTCAAGTACCTAAGAAACTGCACATATGATGTGGCAAACAGAGGCCCGAGTTGCCTTGGATTCCTGCCTTTGCTCTGCTAACGAGGCAGGTCATGCTGGCATACTCAGAGGCCAAGAACCCCTGGGTTGAGAGCCCAACAGGGATCTTAAGATTCAAAAGAGAACATGTGGGGAAGGACTATGAATGGGGTACTGCTTCAGAAAATTAATAATTGAAATCTTACCTCAAAGTCAATGAGCTGTAAATCAGCTACCAGGGTGCTAAGGAGCCCACTATTGTATAGTTCTTGAGCTAGCTGGGCCACTGCTTCTGTCTGTGGCTCTTTTTCATTTGTGCCATACAGAATTTCTTTCATGGCAACCAGGTTTTTGGAAACTTCTTCTGTAGCCTGGTTTTGCGGGGAGAGGTCGGGAAAGAAAAGAAAAACAATCCATTTTAGAGTAGAATAAACATGGATGTTAATGGTGTTACTACAACTACATTCAATACGTTCTAGAAAAATTAAGTATGTTATATAGAACAGACAGAAGACAAAAACTATAGAACAACAATAAAATACAATGAGATAAAAAATTACAATAGATGGGATTAACAGATTAGATACTGCAGAAGAAAATGTTAATAAACAGAGCAGTAAAAACTATGCAAAATGAAACATGCGCTGGGGGGAGTAGAGCTATGGGGTGACTTTAAGCAATCACATTTGTGTAACTGTAATCCCCACAGTGGGCAGGTGGGCAGACAAAATATTTCAAAACACAATCACTGGAAAAATATTTAAATTTAACAAAAACTATAATACTGCTAAAAAGTTGAAAAATCCCAAGTGCAAGAAAAAAGGCTATACCAAAGTAATGAACAGTCAAATTGCTGCAATTCAGTGATAAGTCATACAAACAGCCAAAGGGATAAAAACATGGATAAAGAATGACAACGGATTTCTTAACGGAAATGATGCGAGTCAAAGAGTAGAAAAAGACTGTTACACTACTGAAAAAATATGCAATCAAATAAAGTGTCACCTTAGAATTTTATAGTCTGTGAAAGTATCTTTCAAAAACAAGTAATTTTTTTTTTTTTTTTTGTGGCACTGGGGATCGAACTCACAACCTCATGCCTGTCAGACAGGCGTGTAAGCCATTGAGCCAAACTCCTGAACCCGAAAACAAGTAATTTTTGAGATACACACAAGATGAAAAATTTCATCACCAGTAGACTTGTACTATGGAAAGTATAAGTCTTTTGTGTAGAGTTGTACACAAATGAAGAAAACTGGGGATGGTGATGTGAGTAAATAGAAAATACTTTCCCCTATTATTTAAAGAAGTCTTTAAAAGTGAACTGGCAGTTTAAAAAGGCAGGAAAAGTCTATTTAAAATGAAGCATTTACAACCTGAAATACACCTGAGAGATAAATCAGCACAGATTCATAGCCTGGCATGCAATAGTACTTAATGAATGGCACACCGTTTTACAACCGTCTCACCTTCTTACCAAATGATCACATTACTTCATCGTGAACATTGCCAGATTTCAGGTCAGATAGCTGCTGAACAATTTTATACGGAGACAAACATTGCCTCACCACAGCATGTGCTGGCTCTGAGTTTGCGCTGAAGATCAGGCAGTATTTTCACTTCTCTTCCACACATAGGCTCTTATTTGAAGCAGCCTGCCTGTGGTCCCTAAATTGTCACCTTTTCCAAAAAACCTTCTCTGAGTTTCTTTAATTACCATTCTAAGAAAAGCAGGTCTAATGTTCCAATCCTATTTGGAATGACGATACTGAAGCCACCAGGCCACCACTTGTCTATTACAAATGTTAATGTAAGGGCCGGAGTTTGGCTCAGTGGCTTAAGTGCCTGTCTGCCAGGTGTGAGGTTGTAAGTTTGATCCCCAGTGCCGCAAAACAAAAACAAAAACAAACAAGCAAAAAATGTTAATGTAGCCCAAAAGTGCCTTAAGAATTTTAGTCTTTTTTTTTTTTTTTTGTGGCACCAGGGATTGAACTCACAACCTTGCGCCTGCCAGACAGGTGCTTAAGTCACTGAGCCAAACTCCCAGCCCTGGTTTTTTTTTGAGGCAGGGTCACACTGTGTAGCTCAGGCCGGCCTAGCGCTCGCGTTGTAGCCCAAGCCGGTCTTGAACTCACAACGCTCCTCCTACCTCAGCCTCCCGAGTGCTGGGATTAAAGGTGAATTTTAGTAATTCTTATTTCACAACTGACTTAGGAATTCTAGAGTAAACCAAACTTTCCAAATGTTCTTCAATTGGAATGAACGACTCTTCTCACTATGTAACCTCGTCATCATCTATCATTGAGGCTGTGGAGGTATTTCTGTACTCTGAAGGACATTCAGTACATCAGCTACTGCTTTCACATTCAGATTGAGCTGTCTCCTAGGTGTGTTTCCACTGTCTGCCTCTAGCACTGACTACAGTGCTGACAAGGACAGAATGACAATCAAAGCTACCATCACGGCTTTCAGTGGTTGTGCTCTTTTCAGTAATGATCTACTAATAATGTTTGGAAATGGCTGCTTGGTCACTTAATATATGTACCTCATTCCAAAACATTCAAAGAACTCTGTTAAGTATACTGGTTTTTAAATGCTGGAGGGGCTGCGGGGAAAAAGGAACTCTTCTCCACTGTTGGTGGGAGTGTAGACTGGTGCAACCACTGTGAAGGTCAGTGTGGAGATTCCTCAAGAAGCTAGGATTAGAGATCACATTCAACCCAGCTATCCCACTTCTGGGCATTTTCCCAGAACGGAAAACATCACACCACAGTGATATTTGTGCACCCATGTTTATAGCAACCCAATTTGTAATAGCCAGATCTTGGAAACAACCCAAGTGCCCATCAATCAAAGAATGGATAAAAAAGATGTGGTATTTTTATACAATGGAGTACTACTCAGCTATTAAGAAAGATCGCATTGAGACTTTTATAAGTAAATGCACACAACTTGAGACCATACTCATAAGTGAGATAAATCAAACCCACATGTGTAAATACTGTATTGTCTCCCTAGTATAAGAAACTGAAAAAGTATGTATGATCCAAAATCTACAATAAACACTATGTAAGGGTAAAAACAGCTCAAAGAGCAAAAGTAATTGGGAAGGGAAAAGGGGGAAAGAGGGAAGGGAAAAGGAAAAGATATAAATCTGTATATATGTATATGTAAGATAACTAAAACGAACATACTGCTGAATGCATTAGTTATTGAGAAAGATTGGTTAATACTCATATGATTAGATCAATTTTACTTCTCTGTATCTGTTAATGTAAACAACCATTTAAAGATAACAATACACATTGCAACCACCGTAAAGTTTCTATCATTCTGTTTTGAAAATCTATAATGTTATTGTTGTACATTTACTCTAGTCGTTTGTCTCTTCTGCTTTTTGTCTTTCTTATATGTGTCTTTTTTTCTCTTAAATAAAAAAAAAGTATACTGGTTTTTAAAAAACACTACTTCTAGCTGGGTGTGGTGGCGCATACCTATAATTCCAGCACTTGGGAGGCTGAGGCAGGAGAACTGCCACAAATTCGAGGCCAGCCTAGGCTACATAGTTTAAGGCCAGGCTGAACTACATAGCGAGATCCTGTCTCCACAAACCAAAAACCAAACAAAACAAAATACAGTTTCTTCCGTATTTCCTGACTATAAGAAAATGAAATGAAGTTCATTTTGTATGGCTTTTCTCTAAGCCTATGCTGATTTCTACGACTTCTGAACGTTTACAAATCCCTATCAAGTAATTCCACTATTACACCTTATTCAATATGAATGTTAAGCAGAATATTTCTTTTCCAGCCCACTGTTGCTTCCTTACTCTCCATAACACTTACATAGATTTCTTTTATTTATTTATTTTTTTTGCGGTACCGATCGAATTCACAACCTCAAACTTGCCAGGGCAGGTGCTTAAGCCACTGAGCCAAACTCCCAGCCCTGGTTTTTTTGAGGCAGGGTCGCACTATGTAGCTCAGGCCAGCCTTGTGCTCGTGTTGTAGCCCAGGCCAGCCTAGAACTCACAATGCTCCTCCTACCTCAGCCTCCTGAGTGCTGGGATTAAAGGCGTGTGCCACCACGCCCAGCTAAAGAGATTTCTGACAGCAGTTTATCAGCCTATAAGCGACTTGTAAGCAACACAAAATACAATTTTTCTGGATCAAGAGAAAATAATTTAGCAACACTGTTCTTTATAATTTACTCACACGTTATTTTTTCAATTCCATTTCATTAATCTTTATTTTTACATGATTCTCTCTGAGTGGAAAGAATGTGACATTTAATGGGTTTCTGTGCACAGCACCTGTTGGTTTTATAACAGTGACCCTACGCAGTAGGCCTTACACTCCTTTGCTTTTCTGGTTAGACCAAAGTTTTAAAGCTCCTTTCGACTCTTTCAATTCATTATGTGATTTTAAATTTGAATTCAGACCACACTCCACTCTCTCCTCTGGCAACACATGGTTCAGAAAGAAGGGAGATGTGTGATAGCTGAAGGACATAGGTTTCTTTTTTTCTTTTTTTTAATTTAAGAGAAAAAAGACCAGAAAGGAAAAACAAAAAGCAAAAAAAGACAAACAACAACAAATCCAATCCAATACATTATAGGTTTATAAAACAAGATGATAGGAATTTGACAATGGTTGTACTACTGCACATCGTTACCTTCAAAAGGGTTGCTTAGATTAACAGATATAGACATGTAAAACTGATCTAATCATGAGTATTAACTGTTCTTTTTCAGTACTAATACACTTAGTAGTATACTCATTTTAGCTATTTTATATGTATATATATATTATATACATACACAAATTTATGTCTTTTTTCTTTTCCCTTCTTTCTTTTCTCCTTTCCCCTATCCCAATTACTTTTCCTCTTTGAGCAGTTTCTTACTGTTACACAGTATTTATTGTAGATTTTGGATTCTATAGACTTTTTCAGTTTCTTACACTGGGGGGGCAATACGATATTAATACATGTGAGCTTGATTTATTTCACTTATGAGTATAGTGTCAAGTCCTGTCCATTTACTTATAAAAGTCTCGATGCAATCTTTTTTGATAGCTGAGTAGTATGCCATCGTATAAAAATACCACATCTTTTTTAGCCATTTCTTGATTGATGGACACTTGGGTTGTTTCTAAGACTTGCTTACCACAAACTGTTGCTATAAACATGGGTGCACAAATATCACTGTGGTATGATGTTTTCAATTCTGGGAAAAGGCCCAGAAGCGGGATAGCTGCGTCAAATGGAACCTCTAACCCTAGCTTCTTGAGGAATCTTCACATTGATTTCCAGTGGTTGCACCAGCCTACACTTGCACCAACAGTGGAAAAGAGTTCCTTTTTCACCACAGTCCCTCCGGCATTTTTTATTGGTTGATTTCTTGATCTTGGCCATTCTTTCTGGAGTGAGATGGAATCTCAGTGTTGTTTTAATTTGCATTTCTCGAATGACCATTGATGCCGAACATTTTTTCATGTACTTATTTGCCATTTGTATTTCTGACTCTGAGAAGTGTATATTCATTTCAGATGCCCATTTTTGGATTGGGTCCTTGAATTTTAGGGGCCTGATATTTTAAAAATTCTTTATATGTTTTAGACAGAAGTCCTTTGTCTGAGGGACAGTTGGCTAAGATATTTTCCCAATTCATGGGTTTTCTTTTCACTCTGTTGGAGATTTCCTTTGACACACAAAAACTTTTTAATAAGACAAGATTCCAGTTGTTGATTCTGGGAAGTATTTCCTGTTCAGTTTGATTTTTGTTCATGAACTCTCTGCATACTCCTAGGACACAGGTTTCTTTTTGAGGTCATGAAATGTTCTAAAATTGACTGTGGTTATGATACATATTTATGAATAAATTAAAAACCATGGAACTGTACATTTTAAATAGGTGAACTATGACTCATCTAATCCTCTTCTTGGTAACTTCCCCAAAGAATTAAAAGCATTATACCACAGTGATACAGCACACCCACATTTACAGCGGCATATTTTGTAATAGCTAAGTCTTAGAAACAGCCCAAGTGCCCATCAATCAATGAATAGATAAAAAAGATGTACCAGGAATTGAACTCAGGACCCTGCACTTGCCAGGCAGGTACTTATGCTGCTGAGCTATATCCCAGGACCTAGAAGATGTATTTTTTAATACAATGGAGTACTACTCTGCCATAAAGAAGAATGAACAAGACATTTTGTGTTTTATTTTTATTTATTTATTTATTTTTTGCAGCACCAGGGATCAAACTCACAGCCTCATGCCTGCCAGAGAGGCGCTTAAGCCACTGAGCCAAACTCCCAGCTCTAGTTTTTTTGAGGCAGAGTTGCACTATGTAGCCCAAGCGGGCCTCGAACTCACAACACTCCACCTACCTTAGCCTCCCAAGTGCTGGGATTAAAGGCATGCGCCACCACGCCTGGCCATTTTGTGTTTTAAATGGGGCCAGGGATATAGCTCACCAGCACAAGCACCTGCCTGCAGGCACAAGGTCCCAAGTTTGATTTCCAAAAATTTATTTTGTTTTTTGATACAAAAAACAAAAACAAAAACAAAACAAAACAAAAAAAGCCATATGTAGCTAATCTAGGTAAATGGATACAGCTTGAGGACACACTCTTAAATGAAATAAAAGAGACGCGCATGTGTGAATACTGCATTGTTTCCCTGGTGTGAGAACCCAAAAGTGTAAATAAGGACCAACAAGTAAAATAGGTATTGTAAAACAGGAAGAAAATGTTCAAATAGGAAGGGGAGCTAGGGGTGGGGAGGGGGAGAGGAAGGAAGGGGAAAAAAAAGATGAGAATGAAGGAAAAAATGGAAATGAAGCTTTTTTGAAAGGAAGAGGGGTTGAAGGAAGGATAGGGGACAATAAAAAGAATTAAGTTGTATCATGTACTGGAATAAATTCCCTATAATGAATGTGACCATGTCTACCCAAAAGTGTAGCAATAAATTTAAATAATTAAAAAAATAGATGAACTCCATGGTATGTGAGTTATATCTCAATAAAGCTGTTTATGAAAGTGATGGGAGAGGTAGGAACATGTTTATTATACTTTGAGTGGAATGGCAACCTGGACTTTGGTGTGGAGCCCCTGTTCCTTTGGAAGAGGTCTCCTCCATTCTGGGGACAAATGCCCCGGAATTACATTCATTACCTCCATTAAAGCGCACAGCTTCTGCAGCCTGACCCCTTCCTGTCTTTTTCGGAACTCTGACAGTTCATCTTCATACAGCCAAGTCTCCCTCTTGACTGGGTTTTCCCTATCAGGGCAGAAACACACCCAGACTTTCCCTAAGGAAACAAAAACGGCTCTCCGTGGATGCTATTAGCTCCTCCAGCTCCCGCCCACCTTCACCACAGTCCATGTCTCTCTCCTCATTCAGCCGTCAGCCCAGCTCCCCACGGCTTCTACACCTAGTACTCTCAGCCCTCAGTCAGTCACCAGTGACTTACTTGCAGGTCATTGAATGCAATTTTCTATGTTCATTAGGCCAGCGCTCTGGGCAGCATTTGGAGCTGATTACACCCTCCTTCTAAGACCTGTCCTCTCTCGTCCTCTGTGACTCATCACCACCTTGATTTTCCTTCCTGGCTCTCTGCTTTCTCCTTCTTGGTCTCTTTGGTTCATTCTCCTTGGATATTGAACATTCCTCAAGGCAGGGTCCTAGGCTTCCTTTTCTCATTCTGTGGTTCCTCTTTAAATGATCTCATCCACACCCACCATTTTAGTTAACTCCTAAACGCAGATCCCCTCAGAGATTTCTACCTCAAATCCAGTTCTCTACTCCCTGGTCTTCAGCACATTCAGTGGTCTACTCCAAATGTCTCCCCTTGGATGATGCCTCGTGGGACCCCAAATGTAATCCTCAGGAATCAGAACTCACGACCTTGTCCCAGCGCCTAGTTCCTCCAGTTCCCTATTTCAGGTAACAATAACATTACTGATGCTACTGTCCTTGTCAGAAACTCAGGGTCACCCTCAACTCTTTCCTTGGTTCCAACAGCTAAGTCACCACCAGCTCTCCTAAAGCCTACCATGTGTGACTCCCTCTACTATCATCATTCAACTCAAAGTTCCCTTAACTCTTGCCTACACTACTAAACAGGCTGTCCGCTGGTTTCCTTCCACCCTACCTGCCTCCTTTTTTTTTTTTTTTTTTTTTTTTTTTTT
>RJWM01015267.1:0-48247 GCA_004363535.1 Dasyprocta punctata
ATTATTTTAAAATATACATATATACAACTTATTTTAAAATATACATATATGTTCTCCAGCAAAGTTAAGCCACAGATCTAGTATTTCTCTTCCAAAAGTAGTGAGTTTGTCCAGGTCTTTAAATGTGGGTTTCTTTACAATTTTGCTGTATCAACAGATGGGCAGAGTGGAAAGGTTTCATTCTCCATTCATCCCTTCGTAGTCTGTCATTTCATAAATGATTGATTTGCAATTTGAGGAAGTCGTGGTCCCAGTTTTTGAAGAGATTGAATGCACTGAGTGATTCATTAAGCTTTCTTGCCTTTATAGGTTCTCATTCAACATTTCCTATTTATAGTACTTACACTTTTCAGTTCTTCATCCGATTGCTTGACCATGTGGGGCATTTTATCAAGAGACTTGCTCACAAGATTTGCTCAGTGACCCAGCTTCCATGAATCACAAAGGCTTTGGAGCAATAAGGAGATACAAAGGAGCAAGTGTTTCTTATGGATGGTTCACATTTGTAGTGTTTAGATTGCTCAACCTTATTAATCACTTATGAACTGAAATCAGTGATATTTAGAGAGCTCAGATAGCATGTCCAAAGATGACATTTAGATTGCAAATTGAAATTTTACCTGATTATTGTCGCTGTTTCTCTTTCTTCCTTCATTCTCTATATTACCTGTATCCATGTGTAATAGGATCAATGTATTGTGGCATATACTTACTTTTACAGTATATTCTCACACAAAATAGGCAAGAATGAATATTAATTATATTTTTGAAAAGGAGTAATAGTGTCAAAGGCATGGGAGAATACTTAATGATATCTAGCTGACTTTTCTAATTTAATCACAATGTTTGTGGCACATCAAAATATCCTATAAAAGTCTTTTTACTTTAAAGATAAGTTGAATGGAAGGAAAACATTTTTTCTGTTATTTGCTAATGCAATTATGTGTTAATGTTGGTTTTTATTTTAAAGAGATTGCCCTGTTGTTAGCAATTGAAAGGGGCTATCCCTTAATTTATTGTTATAATTGGTTCATAGAAAAAATAGTTTCACAAGCTCTGTAAGGGGTCATCTCAAAAGGCAGCACATTCTTATAGAATTCTAAAGATGCATCTAGGATTCTAACAATTTTTTGTGCAATATTTATACTACTTTTCTCTATATTTCCTATTTATGGTATCACATCATTCCCACAACCTTCTGAATAAACTTGTAATTAAGATTAGCCAGTGATAGTCTTGTAATTCTGTATGTTTAGTTGAATCTAAAATGATCAAATGGTTACTTGGTGACAGATCTGAATAATATAATCATTACATTTAATTTTATTTGTTGTATATCCTTTATCACTGGAATATGTAAATGTGTGAAACATTTAGAAAAACTGAGCATATTTATTCTCACAGAGGAAGCCCCTGTTTCCTAGAGTAGAAATAGAACAGTTTGTACCATACTATGTGACCACAGTGAAGTAAAACAAGAAATTAAATGTTGAGCAAAATATTGGTCACTTAAAGTTTTTAAACAGTATTTTGAAAGATAATTTTCAGTTTTTAACTAGGTGATATATAACAGTGAGATTTTTACACATTAAAAAATATGAGTACAACTCAATTATTCATAGCCTTACATAACTTTATATCATCAAAAAAGAAAAAATGAAAACCAAATGAATTCAGTACTCATTTCAAGATGTGAGAGAAGGAAAAAAAGTGAATGTTAAGGAAAATAAAAGTAAGGCATTAAGTTTTTAGACTGTATTGGGGGCAAAAAATACTAAAATTGATGAGTAAAAAATTTTTTTTCTTAAAATTTTCAATGAAACAGACAAATTAGTTGATCTAACCAAGGGATGAGGAAATGAATATAAATATAAAACTTTGAGGATTACGGCACAAGACCTGACTCCTCATATATTATACTGCAGCACTAAGCCAATAAATGGAAAATATTACCAGAATGAAGAATTTTCTAATAAAATGTTAATTATCCCCTTCCCCACTCAACTTAGGTCCAGGTAGAAATAGTTTTATAACTATGGAAGAAATATTTTATAGTACCCTCTTACCCCAAAATAAAGCCTCTTAATAATTTTGATATGTTCATTTCAAGTGATTTTACCAAAATAAACAACCACTTTTATCATTTTAGTTGAAATGTATTTATGACATCCTTTAAGAACAGTTTGTCTTCCCTTTCTGTTTCCTCTTCCTTCTCTCCTTCTTTTTCTTCATAGCTTCCTTCCTATCAGATTTTAAGAAACTGATAATCCTATAATAATTCAAGTATTCTAGAACCTAAAAAAAAGAATAAAACAGAGAAAGCTATAGTTTCTTTCTTAGAATATGTCTTAGTTACTTTTCGCTTATCGCTGGAGAGAGACAGACAGACAGACAGACAGAGACAGAGAGAGACAGCGCAAGAGCACGAGCACGGTAGCGAAAAAGCGCAAGAGGAAGACCCGTCTTCCCTTACATTGTATCTCAGCTCCACCCCTGGGCGTGTGCAGTGCTCACATTGCCAATCCCGGCGCTAGACAACAAACGGAACACAAGCAAGCGCCAGACTTAGTATGTGAGGACTTGGGGGGATATAGCATACCCAATACAGAATATATGCAAAAAATAAAAATTAATTCAGCTTTAGCATTCTTTATTCAAGGTGTTTGTGACTGGGGCTGGGGATGTAACTCAGCGGTACAGTACCTGCCTGGCAAAGTGCTTGTTACCAAAAGTGTTTCTGATTTCTGAGGCTTTTTTTTTTCCCTTTTAAATATTCGCATAATGTTTTCTGCTTAACTATCAAAGAGTGTAGCTAGTTACTCCAGCTTCCCCAGTACTCATTATTTCTAAGAAATCTCCATAATCAACAGGCGGCATTTCTGTGATGGGCAGACTGTGCAACTGAGTGACTTCTGGCTTCTACGGCTTTGACAAAACCCTGCTGGCTCACTGGGCTTCTCATTGGGTGGTGTCTTGCCAGGTGTGGAGCCAGATGCTTAGTTTATGACCATGTGAAAGGCTTTGGATCATTTTGCTTGAATAAAGTACCTCAGAGCTAATGAAACCGACGTGTTTCTATCCATTCTGGGTGCTAGCAAACTGACTCATCATTTACTAGCTTTATGAAATGTTACAAAGATAGAAGCAGAAACACTAGCGCGTTGTGCTTGGCTTTATGGATGGCTTTATCACTGATGTTAAATGGACAGTGCATACTGGATTGTAAATGCACATCCTGCAGATTCACAAGAAATATGCTCAGTTAACATTCTGAAGTATTAAAAGTACAAAAAAAACTTAAGCATTTATAGCAATACTGTGAAATCTACAATAATTGTTTCGACTGTTGCCTTTTGCTCATTAGTGCAAATTTTGTACATTTTATTTACCATATTGCTTTGTATTTCATGTTTTTTACACTTGACTTCATTCAGAGTTAGGTGCTTATACAGCAAGTATTGCAGTCACCCTTCTCTTATTGTGTATGCAGTGTAATAGCATACAATTTTGATGCTTACTAGTATTTCTTTTTTCTTTAATAAAGAGTATTCGAAAAATAAATAAATCTTATAATAGATTTTATCAGTTGTGCACCATACATGTAAAGAATTTTCAGATTCTCATATTACGGATACTCAACCTATATTAGCAAAATTAATTCAATAGTAAATTCAGCATTTATTCCTGGTAAAAGAAATTTTCACGAAAATAGGCATAAGATAATGTTTTTATCATGAGTAAATACCTTTTTGAAACCAAACACAGATATACCACTGGAGAGTGAATGACTTAAGTGTCAAGGAACATCATCTTCTGTAACACACCCCTGCAAGCCCCGCTTATTATTTGCCTAGGAAAAACAAATAAAGGGAAGGAACTTGATATCTAAATCTGTCATCTTTAGAATGATTGAGACAGATTGAAATGTTTGGCTTTGACGCATAGCTTCTGGTTAGCTGCAAGATAGAGGGGAAAAATGTGTAGAAGTAGCTTTAGGGTTAGACTTAGTCATGATACATCATTTCCATTCAGTCATTGAAATGATCATTTTAGCCAGAAGAGTTCAAGAAAATCAACTGTGAAGAGAGTTTAGTATATTGGTCAATTAAATGGTAAATGTACATTTATATAAATACCAACAATAACCAGTTTGGAAAAGCAGATGACATAATTGTCTCTTACAAATTCGAATCTTATGTACCTTGTATTTTGAGAAATATTGAAATTCTATAGACAAAAAGAGATTTTAGAAATTCAGGTCATATATATATATATATACATATATATTATATACACACACACACATATTTCAGAAACTGACAGTTACAGTGAAACAAATCAAAGAGAATTTTTAAACCAAAGTATTTGAATCAAATTGAGGAAATTTTGAAGACCATGTGATCCAATACATTGTAATAGGTAAGCTTTCCTTCTTAAAGAAAAATTACCATAACTTGGATGATGAAGGAGTTTGAATAGTGATTTATAAAAAGGAGAAAAGGCACCAACACTTTCTAGCATGCTTGCAGTAAAGTAAAACTATTCAGAAATGCCTCAGTGGAACCAATGGGGGAAAAGCCTGGAAAAATTTCTAGCAAGTTAAGTGGTGGTAAATGGGAATTAAGTTCACAAAGCTTAAAATTACTGACTTAGGTGTTTAGTTAAAAAGTGTCAGTGTGTTATTTAGTCCATTGTCTATATTTTTTATGTTAGTGAATATTAAAGCATCTATGAAAATTTTACAGAATCTTAGTTCTCAAGAGGGTTTTTGTTCCAGATTTTCTGTAACAGTGTTTCTTATTTTTGTATGTATATCAGAATCAGTTGGGGAGCTTTAAAAATTTTTGGTGACTGAAGCCAGTTAAAATTAGAATCTGTACAATTGGATTGGGTTGGTTTTGGACTTGATTTGACTTGATTTATCAACATTTCAAAGAAAATTTCCCATATCATCCACTGTGCTGCCAAGGTTGCGAACCCCTATTGTATAAGAATATTTTTGTGATGTTGGGAATTCCCTTTTTTTCTTTGTCCTCACTGTTGACTTTTAAATGAAATAGTTCCATGTTGAGAGCCCAGCCTATACCTAGCTAGCACATGCCTTGCTTATGCTTATAGTTTAGTAGATGTGGATACTGTATTTTGATTCTACTTGAATTGTTCCCATGAAGATCTTTGAACACAGAAACAAATGCAAAGACATTGAGCAAATGCTCTGTTACTCAGATATGGGCTTGAAGTAATTGCTTTAGGTAATTGTTCAAATTGTACATTTCTGCAAGCTTATTGTACAAAGATTTGAAACACCTTGTAATAAAGGCATACTAAAATAAAATTTAAAGTAGAACAAAAACATCCAAGTAATAATAGTCTAGGGGCAGTATAAAAATAGTTGTCAGAAACCTAAAATACAAACTATTTGCTAAATTGGAATTTTAATTTTTGTCACTGAAACATGTACACTCTCATTTCCATCACTTGATGTAGGACTGTTAGTGTTTCTAGACATAGTGTATAAAATCCAGTAGTTCCTTTATTTGTAAACTCATCACTGAGAAATTATAGTGTACTCTCCTCAAAGGATATCATGGGTTTCACAGTGGATATAATTAGTGATTGAATTTATATTGCTGTGCCCTGTTGCTATGAGCTAGGTTCTCATCGGTATCTGCTGGACTTATTGTCTCCATTGAGACACAGAATTTGGAGAATTTAAGTACAACAGATTTTAGAAATGTAAATGTTTCAGATGTATGTTAGAAACTGACAGTCACAGTGAAACAGAGGTCAAAACAGATTTTTGGCGGGGGGGGGCATTTTTTGATTCAGAGTCTCACTATGCAGTTCAGACTGGCCTTGAACTCACTTTGTAGCCCAGGTAGGCCTCGAACTTGCAGCAATCCTCTTGCCTCAGCCTCCCAAGTTCTGGGACTACAGGCATGTACCACTTTGCCCAGGAAAGAAGAGAACTTTTAAAACTAGAGATATTTCAATCACACTGAGACATTGTCTAAAGCCATATTGTTAATGCATTACTGTAAGTAAATTTTTGTTTACTATTTTTGGTCTGTTTTACACTTAACCTACCAAGTTTCATGGCAAGTATATTACTATTGTTAAAATGTTTAGTATTTTTTTAGGGCATAAAGCAATTTTTTCTCTTTTATCAGAATACCTTCTGAAATAACTTTATGGTGAATAACTTCTAAAAAATTACCATAGGATACATGAAGGTTTAGAAAGTGACTTGTGGGCTGGGGAGTTAGCTCAGCAGCACAAGTACCTGCCTGGCAAGCATGAGGTCATGAGTTCAATCCCTGGTACAAAAAAAAAAAAAAAAAAAAAAAAAAAAAAAAGAAAAGAAAAGACGTATGACATGATATGCCACATAAGGAAAGTGAATTACTGCT
This sequence comes from Dasyprocta punctata, assembly GCA_004363535.1. Taxonomy (NCBI): domain Eukaryota; kingdom Metazoa; phylum Chordata; class Mammalia; order Rodentia; family Dasyproctidae; genus Dasyprocta; species Dasyprocta punctata. Next base: position 6,411 of record RJWM01015267.1, read on the forward strand.
TGGCGAAATTGCTGATTATATTATGCAGTAAAATGTGATGGAATATAATGAAAAAGTTTGTTGCAAAAAATAAAATTCTCAAAGATCAAGAGATATATATCCTAATAAGTAACACCATGAAAGCTAAAAACTTGGACATCCTTTATGCATGTATGTATGTATTTTTATTTTACGGAAAAATGGACCTCCTTTAAAAACAACACTGCATGGGTTGAGGTATACATGAAAAGGCTTCAGTTACTCCAAAACTGTTTGTTTTAAAGTAATCATTTAAAAACCAAGCAATCAAGTGTGGAGTTTGGCCATTCGTTGACCTAGTATTATGCAAGAGCCATGAATTCTGGGTAATTATCAATTACTAATGAAGTGAAGCCTATTAGGGTACCTGATTTTATCTTAACTATTTTGAGATATATATACTTTTTTGGTACCGGGGATGACAGAAATATTTTTTAAATGATCGTTACACCTCCTTAGAGGACCAAAGTAGAAGTAATGGAAAAAGAACAAAACCAGGAATTTGGAAATCTGTTTTTTAGTTCTGCTGGTATAATTAACTTGAGGAAAACCAATTTTAGATGGCACTCAAAGCTTGGGGACACGAGTTTTTCTCATTTCACAAATAAACTTGCCAGGCTAGCTGCTTAGAAATTGAATAATTGAACATGTATGTAAGCTTTCAGTTTTAGAGCAGATTCTCCCAGTTACAAATAGCCATGGAGTGTAGAGGGATGTGCTTTTATCATTGCTCAGTCCATTTTTTAAAATAATGTTTTTATTTTGGAATAATTTTAGATTTACTGAAAAGTAGCACAGATAGTACAGTCTCCATATGCACCACACCTAGTTTCCCCTAATGTTAATATTTTGTGTTGCATTTAACAAATGTACAGTGTACATTTACCAGAAGTAAGAAACCAGCACTGGCATGTGTCCGTTAACTAAACTCCAGACAGATTTTACTGTATTCGGGATTCAATCCAGAATACCACTCATTCCATTTATCCTGGTTTTTTTTTTCCTGGTTGTTTTGTTTTGTTTTTTTGTGTTTTTGTTTTTGTTTTGTACTGGGAATTGGGTCCAGGGAGCCTTGAGCTCTCCAGCCCTTTTAATTATTTTGTTTTGAGACAAAAATCTCTTAGCTGGGCATGGTGGCACACACCTGTAATCCCAGTACTCAGGAGGCTGACGCAGGAGGGTCACAGTGAGTTCAAGGCCAGCTTGGGCTACATAGTGAGTTCAAGATCAGCCTAAACCGCATAGTGAGACCCTGTCTCAAAAAGACCTCCCCCCCAAGACCCAAGTTGCCCAGAGTGCCTTGAATTTGTGCTCAGGTGCACTGACCTCCACATAGCCAGGATTACAGGTCTGCCCCCCGACACCCAATCTGAGTCCTTTTTAAACTGTTTTCTGTCTCTTTCCATTAGTGTGGGGAAATCAATGAGCCTCTATGCTGCTGCCCTTGTTTTTGCTTCCAGCAGATTGTTATCCCTTCAAATTTACCTGAGTAAAGATAGTCATACTTGCTAGAAATACTGTGTATAAAAAAGAATAGACTACACATGGTTGTACACATTTATAATCCCAGCTGTTCTTGAGGCTGAGTCAGAAAGATTGCAAGTTTGAGTCTAATTTAGGCAGTTCAGGAAAAAAAAAAAAAATAATAAGCCTAGGGACTATATCTCAGTGGTAGAGTATTTACCTATCATCTATGAAACCCAGAATTCAATGATTCAGTCCCAGTATTCACTAGGACACACATGCATACAGCTTCTAGTTTCAAATCCTACTATAAATAATTTTGAATTCAGGCATTTGGATGCCATACTGTTTTGATTATTCACATACCTTTGGAAGTTAATTCTCTATAAACTACCTTACCTACCCCCTATATGTTCTGTGTGGTTGAAGTTGCCAGATTAGTGAGCTTTCTGGGTTGTGACCTGTTCTTTTCAGTAAAGAAGACTAGAAAGAATCTAAACTAAAGCAGATTAAAGATTGACTCTTGTTCTGTCCTGTTTCGATTGGCATATCTGCAAGGGGTGCACATGTATGTTATTTGCTGATACATGCATGATAAAAAACTTTAAGCAGAATTTGCTTAAACTTTAAGTTAGATTTGCAATGCTAGATCATAGAGATAATACGGAGCCATGGTTAGATGCTCAGTGAAAGGGAACACCATAACCCCAAAAAAGGTGAGATGGTAATAAAGATAATAGAGATGGAGAATCACTTTTGAAAGGTTGTTACTTATTTTTAGATGATGGAATTAACCTTTCTTTGCATTTTAAAAATACTAGTAAGGAAAACTAAGGTAGTCTGTAATTATCATACAGTGGTTTGGAGGAGGGGATGAATAATCACTATGACTCTTAAAAACTATGTGTACCCAGGTATGGTGGTACACACCTGTAATCCTATCACTGGTAGGCTGAGGCAGACAGATCACAAGTTCAAGCCCATCATTGGGCAACTTAGTGAGTTAGTGACTTGTCTTAAAATTTAAAGAAAAAAATCAAAAGACTGGCAGTATAGCTCAGTACTAAGGTCCTGGGTTCAATCTCTAGTCCGGGGGCAGTTGCAAAAAAAAAAAAAATCTATATGTGGTGCATTCAACTCTCTGGGGACATAGTTTTAAGGTGGGGGCAAAATGCAGTGGTGTATAGTTTGAAACTGCTGAGAGAATTTTATCCTTTTATCTTTTAAACATACAATGGACAGTTACTGGTATATTGTCATATGTACCTCATCATTAGAGAACAAACGAAACCCAGAAAATACTAGGTCTTCACACTTCAAATTAATTTCAGGAAAAAACGAGTAATTTTAGATAGTTCCTATGTAACATAAATTTTATCTATTAACTCTAAAAGGTGCAGTGATGTGTGAGCTCATTAAAAAAATGAAAGGAAGAAGTAAAACTGTCTGTATTTACAGATGACATGAGCCTATTTCTAGGAAACACCAAGGAATTAATATACACATACACAGTCTGTTAGAGCTAATAAATAACTATAGCAAAGTTATGGAATACAAGAGTATTATATGAAGTATCTGAGAAAAGGAAAGAATCTTAAGTACTTTCCAAAAGCTTATTGATGCTAAATGTTCGTAGGTGTCCATATCAGAAACGAGTGAATATTGGGATAGCTGCCATGAGATTTAGTTGAATAGAATTTTAAGGCAGATGGAGGTATCATGGGGGACAGGACTCTTAAGAATCTGACCCTTAATTTAATAGGCATGATAAGATAGGAAGTATTTGGTTTATATTGTTTTCTTCTGTTTCCAGTTGCTAATATTCAAAGATCATAACCATTGTGGATTGGTAGGTGACAGAATGATGGATGAGAGACTACAAGTCACATAGAAAAACAAAGAAGCTGGGGTTTTAGCTCAGTGGCATAAGTCCCTGTCTGGCAAGGGCGAGGTCGTGAGTTCAATCCCTGGTACCAAAAAACAAACAAAAAGCTTTATTTTGAGGTAATTGTAAGTTCACACGTAAACAGAAGAAATAATGTAGAAGGACCCATGTACCCTTTATTCAGTATCCTACAATGAAAACGAATACCAAAACTATATACAGTATCATAACCAGGATGTTAACGCCGATGAGTCAAAATACAGAGTATTTCCATCACAAGACTCCCTGTGTTGTTGCCCTTTTAAGTTAACCCAGTTCCCTCCTACCTCTGCTCCCTCCTTTTGGTATTTCAGATGGTTTTCTGTTAAAACATGGGCATTTTTGGTATTGTTCAGGATATTAAATTTTATTTAATACTTTTTGTATGTGTGTTGGTACTGAGGATTGAACCCAGGCTTTCACACTGAGCCCTTTTTATTTGAGACAAAGTTGCACGAAATTGCGCTCCTCCTGTGTCTGTCTCTCAGAGTGCTGAGCTTAAAAGGGTATGCCACTGTGTCCTGCTAAGACTGAAGCTTCAGTTTCACTGTCAGTAGGTGTAGAAAGCCAGGTCCACGTGTGCTCTCACTGATACCTTCCTGGGGAAGAGGAGACCCCATGCTTCCCAGGTGATCTCCACCAATCCTGTGATGGGATGAGTGGATCACATTCTGTAACGGCTTGGCATTGGGTGTGGGGCATAGTTTTCTCTGTGATGTTTGGCAGAAGTAGACCAGTTATTGTCTAAAGGTTTTCTTCTCCTGAGCTGTCCCTCTCCCGGTCCTTTGTCTTGAGAGAACAGACTTTTGTTGGAGCTTTTTGCCCATGCTCTTGGGCATTTCTAGGTTTCTGGCTTCTTGAGCACTGAGCATGGATGTATGAGGCAAGAGAAAAGTTGTTCTTAGGTGTTGAAAGTCTCTATTGCTAGCCACCTTCACTCCACCTTTTGTTTGTTTTGTATATAATGCCCAGGGTTATCTATTTGTGCATAATGAAAATTAGAAAAACTATTTTACTGTTATTTTGGAAGTGAAAATCTCTATCTTTGTGGGTATATTTGTTCCAACAGCAAACACAGAATTTGCTTCATACATTAGAAAACTAATTACTTTCTCAAGAACATACTTCTGGAGCTAGTCATGGTGGTACACACCTGTAATCCCTCAATTCTGGGAGACTGAGGCAGGAAGATTGCAAGTTTGAGGTCAGCCTGGGCAGCTTTCAGTGAGAGCCTGTCTGAATGAATAGATGAGGATGTAGCTCAGTGTGAAGGCCTTGGGTTCATGGGAGTTAGGGTGGGGGTGGGGGAGACTGCCTGGTAAACCTAGTAGTCATACTCTATCTTTTCACCCCCAAATCTGATAAAGTTTATTATAAGTTATGTGGTCATTGTACAAAGATAATAGTTAAGTTCTTTGAAAATATCAGAGTTCCATGTCTTATTTCTGGTGACTGTAGGCACTATTGCAATTACAGCTCATTAGTTGAAAGGACTTGGTGAACATTAAGTTCAAGTTCAACTTCTTTGTATTGAAAGCAGATCATTTTTGCAGGTTAATTTATGATGTTTACAAAGGTCTATATCCTCTTTAGAAAAAGGTCTGATTTTTTGTAATTAAAGTAATATTGACCATTAGTATGTGTAAATGAAGAGAACAAATTTTAAAAAATGGTGTCTTCAAGCTTGTGAACCCAAGTCTTGGTGTTTGAAGTTCTTAGTGTTTTTCTATGTGTCTTGCAGAGAAATGAGTATTAGAATTATTCCTCGCCTTGGATTTTCCAGGTCTCCATCATATTTGGGGTTTAATTTCAATTTTTTAGAACTATGTCTCTGCCTCTCAGTTGTATTTTCTATTTGTGATCATTATTTTTAAATCTGTTCACATTGCTCAGACAGCAGTTGTGACTATAACTCAGCTATATTGGGCACAAAAACTTACGTACTTTACTTAAATGAAGGGTTAAAGATGTGCCCAATTATTAATAAATAAGGGGATAAATGAGCAGCTTACCATAGTGGTACATTTTCTGTTATTAAATTAGAAAGTATTTAAGTAGTAATCATACTAATGGTAATAAAACTGTCAAAAGCTTAAAACTTTTAAACCTTTTAAATTGGTATATAGACTGTAGGGAACTTGATAATAGTCCTAAGAGTCAAAAAATTTGTCTATGCCCTTTACTGTAGTAATTTCCCTTAGATATAGATATCCCAAGAAATTAAGACAAAATGTAGAGGAGAGACTGTTGACTAAATAACATGCAATAGTGTTTGTGGCAGGTTACTCAATAAAATCATAGTTAAAATTTTATTGAACAGTGGTACCTCAGTTCACAAATGCTTTTGTTTGCAAGTAATTTGGCTCACAAAGAAAGGAATTGGTAAAATTTTGGTTTTGTTTGCAAATTCTGCATCAGGTGACACACAAAGCTATGGCCATCGTTCCCACACAAACACAAACGTGGCCATCTTTTCCAAAACTGTGGGACAAATTAAGTTCATGAACCAAAGTACCACTGTACTATGATCATTTTTACATAGCTATAACATAGAAAAACTATTAATAGATTTAGAATTTTTGAAGTGTGATAGAATTTTTATTATAAATGCAAAATGTAGGACTAATAATGTGATATATTAGATATGTTATAATTAAAAAAAAATATATATATATATATATATGCCATAGATAAAAGACTGAAACAGGCTGGGCATGGTGACACACACCTATAATCCAGCACTCTGAAAAACCAGGAAGATTACAGCCCAGGCAGGGCAACTCAGCAAGACTATGTCTCAAAATTAAAAATTAAAAAATGAGTTGGAAGTGTAATGCAGAGGGAAGGCCCTGGGTTCAGTCTCCAGTACCGCAAGCAAACAAAAACACAGAAATCAAAATATTTTGTTGTTATCTTTAGGGAGTAGAATTAGGTTTTTGTTTTGTTTTGTTTTTTTTAAAAAAAACTTAACTGCACTATTTTTGTTTTCCAAATATCCCAACTGAGGAGAAGAATAAAATTTTTAACTTTTTTTTTTTTTTTTTTTTTTGCGAGGGGTGCTTTTGAGACAAGGTCTTCTTGCTGTATAATTCAGGCTGGCCTTAAATTTGGGGCAGTCCTCCTGCCTCAGTCTCCCAAATGCTGGGATTATAGGAATGAGCCACCATACCCAGCTTTAAACTTTTTCCTCAACTAAGGACACACACATGAATTTAAATAGTGTAGCAGTCTAGCATAGGCCAGTATCCTCTCATCCAGAGGCATTGCTGAGTTGCCACAGTTGAACCTCTGATTGTCCTAAGGAGGTTTCAGGACTATTGTGTAAAATGCCCTTTAGCATGTTCTATACCTTTTCCAATGCTTACTGCTAGAATTTGATGTTTTAATGGATGAACCGTCAGTTCTTAAGCTAATCAGAACAACTGATATTCAGTAGGCCCTCAAAATTTTACATTGGACTTACTGAATGAAATTTTTCTGCCATGATACTTTTCTTTCCATAATAGCAGGTAATGAAATGAGCTTTGAAGTGAGCTACACTACCTACCCATCCTTTTTTTGTTTTTGCTTTGGTTTTTTGGCAGTAGGCTCTGAGTTGCTAAGTTGTCCAGGCTGAGCTAAAACTTGTCCTGTCTCTGCCTGTCTACTACTGTACCTCAGAGCAGTAGAGATTATAGTGTGTACCAGCACGCCTGAATACTATCTTAGAATCCCTTGTGAAAAGAGAGGCAGAAGCAATTTAGTTATCGGGGAAGAGATTACAAAGAATTATAGCAAGTTACATGTAAGAGGAACTCACTGTACTTTTCTGACTGAGTCTGACTCCTCTCTGTGTCCTGCAGCTGGCCCTGAAGGACCCTGTGCACACGGTGTCACTGCAGCAGTTCGTCTACGAGAAGCTCAAGGCACAGCAGGAGGTCCTGGGAGAACAAGGCTTCCAGTCTCTCATGGAAACAGTGGACACAGAGATTGTCACCCAGCTCCAGGAGTTTTTGCAAGGATTCTAAGAGCGCATGCCATGTGACTGCCACCCCTTTCTGAAACAAGCCGAATAACCCAATCTGCCAAGTGTTTGTGTGAGCCTGCTGAAATGAAAGGTCACTTGTGTATGAAGATAAAATAAAGACACATGTTTTTTACTACAAAATATAAAGATAAAATGTAAATTCCACATAAGTAAAATCACAAACCTATTCCTCAGAAGAATTTAATTTTATATTTATGAAGGGCCCCTGTGTTTACTAGAGGTACATTTATTAATAATAGCTACTTAATTTCCTATTAAGAGAAGACCCTTTGATTATCTTTTGATCATGTACTCTTGAGAAGATGAAGGTTAATGTCTGAGATGTTTTTCTGCAATGAAAATTAGTTAAAATTGACTGCCTTGTCTTTATGTCAGCTAAGGAAACAAGTTTGAGAAATTGGCAAAACTGTTTAGATGACTCAAAGAAATTCGTGCACCAGGCAAAAATACATAGTGATAAACATACATTGCCAAGATTATCTTGTAAGGGATTGTGTTCATCTGACATAGAAAATATGTTTTATTAGACAATTGCTTTTATTTTCACTCTAGTATCTGATACAGAAATAGTAAGGGTTTTTTTTTTTAATTTTATTTTCAATAAAGATTTAGTCTGTAAATGTATATCGTAAGGCCCAAACATAAACCTGTGGTACCGTAGTGCCAGGTGAGAGACTTGTGGTCATGGTTTGGTCCTTGTTTGTTTTTATTCCTGAAGGCCGGCAGCCCTGTGAGCACTGGGCAGCTCCCAGTGCCCTGTGCTGGGACGGTTCCCCACGCTGGAGTGGCTGTCACAGCACTCGCCACCTCAGGTGCCTCATAGGATGCATCGGGGCCTCAGAGGGCCGGCACTAGTCCCCGGGTTACCAACACTCGTATAACTAACTAGTCTTCCTTCCGTATTTCTCCATCATGCAGTACATAAAGGGGAAAAGGACAAAATAAAGCCTTACTTCGTTTTACTTGCCATTTATTGCAAGGAACCTTTAAATCATTTTTTAGGAAATACAAGCAGAGATGGAAGATGTTTTATCTTTCTATAGAAAGTTGAGTGCAGTATGTGACTATGGGAAACCTGCTGCCCCTTTGTAAGCTCTAGAACCTAAAATATCTGGGGATATTTGATGTTTTCAGCAAGGAAAGAAGTGTGCTCCAAATTAAATTTTCCAGAGATACCTCACCTTTGTCTGATTTGTGTGATTATGTTTTTTTCCTCAACAGCAAAGTGGGAGATTTTCTTCTCTACTTGGGTCTGGTTCTGCACTACTAGATGGCAGTACTGAGGGTAACAAGTCAGTTAGCATTGCAATTTCTCCTCATTTAAAGACTGCTTCTTAAAAGTGGTATTTATTTACCATTATTACTCAGTTCACCTGACTGATCTAAAAATTATGTTTCCTTCAACTTATTTTCACTTGAAGCACTATCCCCACCAGTATTATCAGAAATTCTTAGATATACTCTAGTTCTTCCATTACAGCAAAATATCTTTCTAATTCCTGATAGATTTCTTTACAGTGTCATAGCAAATATTACTAAAACAGCTACTTTGGAAAAAATAAATAAAAAGTTTATCTCAGAGGAAGAATTTGATTCGTTTTTTAAAATTCATAAAATAGTCTCTGCTTAAATAGTTAATGTATCTTCAATTTTTATGTGCTCAAAATGTTATTGTTTGTAGAATTCTGTTCAAGAGTACAACTTTATAGCAAATATATTTTGTTTTGATCACACAATTCAACCAGATTGTTGCTCCTGTTACAAAGTATCTTAGTGACTTTTCTCTCATTGCTGTGACCAAAGACTCAATACCCAAAGTTATAGAGGGAAAGGTTTATTTAGCTCACAATTTGTAAAGGTTTCAGTTCATAAATGGCTGACTCCATGGCAGGGTGGCACATGGTAGAGGGGCAACCGTTTATGGCAGAAGACAGCAAAAGCAACAAGAGAAAGAAGAAAAAGTGGGGAGCAAGCCTCTTTCTGCCCCTTTTATCAAGACTGCTGGTTTAGAGTGGCTCCAGTCCAGTCAGTGTACTGATCAACAATCACCTAGTCTTAATCCTAGTACACTTAGTCCTAGCATTGCAGTATGAATCAATTACAAACTCTGTATTTAGCTACCTCTAAAAAAGCCTGCCCCCCATGACTGCATGAGTCTTTGGGGGGACATCTAGGCACAAACTATAACACAAGATAATGGTAGTTTCCATTGCATGAATATATTTCTATTTGAATATTTTACATTTCTGAGTCTTTGCCCACCCTCTGACAAAAGCCCATGTGACCAACAATAATATTTTGAATTATTAGAAATTGAACTCTTAAGTCATATTAGAGAGTTATTACTTGCTAAAATAGTTTTATGGTTTCTGTTGAAAAGTCTTCCTTTTTTTGTCTTTATTATACCTATTTCTTTATCCAACTAGTATTTGTTGAGATCCTGGTTTTGCTGTTGTGCTTCTACTTTTTTCTGAGGTAGGACAGGGTACTACCTTCATGAAGTTACGAAGTTCAGTAGAAACACAAACTTGCCAACATACCATGAGAAAGTAGGGCTTCTGATGGATGTGCAGGGTGCTGGGGAGGGAGGTTTGTACAAAAGAAATTGATGCCATCAGTGGCTTATCTGGTAGCCATTTAAAACCTGCTCTCAAACGGCATAGTTTGGTGAGGTTATTTAAAAGTAAATGGCACTGTACTCAAATAGGAACCCTCTGACTCCATATTCAACAGCTGTTTGAAATCACTAACATACAAAATCATCAAGTGAGCTTTTGAAATTGTCGGCTCTCTAGCGCATCGCTAATTCCTGTTCTACGAGTTAAAGCATAAAGTTCACTTAGGGTTCTGGTCTTCTGTAAGCCTTCTAAAGCCCAAATGACTTGAAATTTAAAATCATTGGAGAGCTAATGAAAGACAAAAGATGTATGTTATATAAAATGAAAATATTTTTCTTCCTTTTAGGAAACAATTTTAATCTACACAAACATTGAAAAGATAGTACAGTGACCCTCAGTCTACCTTTCTTCTAGATTTACCAAACTTTGGATGTTTTGCCACGTTTACCATGTGTATGTGTGAATACATATAGACATATGTATATAGTATGTATACATTTACTTTTGCAGATCCGTTTGAAAGTCAATTGCAGGATATAAATACTAGCACTCATGTCCTAGTACCTCAGCATACATTTAAGAATGGCATTCTGTTGTATATCCACATTTATATGTGCAAGAAAATCAATAGTAATGCAATAATATCTGAAAAACATTTCATAATTCCAGATTTTCTCAACAGCCTGAGAGATGTCATTGTACACTTCCTATTTGTTATTTGGTCCAGAATCCAGTATCTATATATTGTATAGTGGTACCTCAGTTCACGAACTTAATTTGTTCCACAACTCTGAAAAAGATGGCTACTTTTGTGCTGGTGCAGGAAAGATGGCTGAGATTGTGTTGGTCACCTGATCTAGAGTTCACAAACAAAAACAAAAACAAAATTTTGTCTAATGTTTCTGTTTGCAAACCAAATTGTTCACAGTAGCACTAGTGAACTGAGGTACCACTGTAATTGGCTGTTTGACTTTTAAATTTAGAATTGTCCTTTTCTCATCTCATTGGTTATTTTGCAGAATTCAAGACAGACAGACAGTTTTCCTTACTGCAGAACTTCCTAATTGTTTCCTCATAAGTCTGTCATGTCAGCTGATTTCTATTGATGCTACAATGGATAAGGTAGTGTTACAATCTTAGAAATTCCCAGTGCTTTTTGTTTGTTTTATTTACTTGGGTTAGAGCTCTGACTAGCACCAGGTTACCTATATGTTCATTTACAAAAGTTCTCCACAGTTGTGTTTAATTCTAGAAAAATAGTATGATTGAACTATGAAAAGATATGTTGGACCAGGTGCAAGTTTCATCTACAGTTTCTGAAACACCCACATGTACACCTCAGTTTTTTTTTAAAAGTTACATGAATCTTGGGCCTGGGATATATCTCAGCGGCGTGGTGCCTGCCCAGCAAGTACAAGGTTGTGAGTTCAATTCCCGGTACCTAAACAAATAAGAAATAAAGTCATATGAATCTTTGTAAGTGTGTATCCTGGACTCACAGAGCATTGACGGGAAAACACTGCCTTTCTCATTACCAAAACACTTGCTGTATTTGGAAACTGTTGGCGAGGCAAGTACGCAGCAATGCTTACAATTTTAGTGAAATTCATATTTGGGTTGGGTTCATAATGCAAGAACATGTCAGAATTTTTAGAGCATTTTCTTTTTCATGTGATTTGGCATAAGAAGTGTACATGAGCTGGTAAAGTGAGGAGAGTAATCATTTCCTTAAATGTGAAGCTTTGATCTTGGTAACTCAGGACTGTGACATCTGAAAAAGCAGTTTAAGGTCACTTTTCATCCCTTCAGAGGAAACTGCATCCTGTCCCAGTCCATCCAGATTACCTGGAGTTGGTGGCTCACACAGCAGTGAGAAACCGTTCATCTGCTGTGCAGCCTGAGCTTTTCCGCAGCTTGGAGCTGTCTGCCTGAGCTGAGCTTCGGAGCCTTGGAGTGATTACCCTGATAGTCCTGAAGGGTCTGCAGCTAAGTTTCTGTTTTTACTTCTCTTAGCCTGAGGAATTCCTTATGGTCTGAAGCACTTGAATAAAGTTCAAAATGGAATCATTGCTCATTTTCTCTTCAATTCTTTCCTAAATCATAACAAGAAGAGGATCCTTGATTAGCCAGAGATCTTTAACAAGCAAGATTTTTCTCTTTGCTGCCACTCTACCTGTATCCAACTCATCTGACCCTGTCTGTTGGAATTTATTTGGTTAGGTGTGCTTTGAAGAACTGTCTGATCCAGGAAGAAATTTATTGATGTCTGGTCATCTAGCCTTTTTTTTTTCAAAACGAAATATTGATTTTTATGTCATGTTAGTTTCTCAATACATCATAAGTAGCTTCTTTGTAGGAACTGCTTGGCCAGGAATGAGGCCAGGGAGGCTTACAGCATTTCTATCTGCCACTAGGCAGATAATTTGGATAATTTTGGGGGGTTCTTCATTACAAAGGTTAGAGCAGGAAAGGCTGGAGCCAAGACAGTGAGCAGAGCTGCAAGTGAGATTTCAGTTTTTCTCAGTAGCTCTCATGTGAAGTGAGATTGGCTTCTTGTTTCAAAATGGGCAGGTCATTTCCACAATGCTGTCAGTCCCAAAGTGGCTTGTTTTTCTTTTCAAAACATTGAAGTTGAAGCAGTAATTTACAAGAGCAAAACTTTTTGATTGACAGGGAAATTGTATTTCATAAAAAGTGATCACTGAGCTCAAGCATGTATTGACAGCCAGCCAGGAAAGGAATGTCTATTGACAGAGCTCGAGGTAATCCCAAACTGATTATGAGTTCTGTTTAGTCAAGGAAGGCAGCTTGGTTTATTTTTTGGATTAAAATGCACATATCTTGCGCTGCTTCTGACAGTGAAATCAATACGTGAAATGGCCCGTGTCTTTCAGCCCATGTATTCTTTTCTAACAGCACAGTGCATTGAGCAGTGCTCCACCAGGTGAGCAAATCCAGTATTTTATTGCATCTAGAAGTAACGCAACTCCCAGTCAGAATATGAAAACCTAAACTTCACTGAAGTAATAGGTTAGGGCAATTGATTATTTTACAATTTCATTATACCATTTGAAAGGCTATTCCTTATATTTAATCACCTTGACTAAAGGAAAAGTAGATTGTTTTATTACTGTTGTTTTTAGTAATAGAATTGCAGAATTCAAAGGAGATCAGAGAAAGATGATTTATTTTAACCATATCATTTCACAGACAAATCCAGACCTGAAGAGGTGAGGCTTACAACTGTGAGTTCCTGAAACCTGCTCTAATATTCTTTTGATTTTATGTCTTCTTTTAAAAAGTTAATGACTGCCTAAATATACAATATTCTTTTTAATTAGCCTAAACCTGCCTTAAAATAACACTATTTGAGGCTGACAAGATAGACTAAGTAAATTTAAATAAACCATATTATGCCCAGTCTTCCTACTTGGTTAGTGTTCCTAAAGGGCAGGGCTGTACTAAGGGAAAGAAAAAACTGAATTTCTTTGACTCCTTTCTACCTATCTTTATTTCTCCTACCTCACATCCAAGTTCCTGGCATATCATTTTCTTTTTTTTTCAAATTTTTATTAGTGCATATTTGTAGTGCGTGATGATCATGCTCATTGTGGAGAGTCAGTAACTGTACATAACACATCTTAATTCTTTTTTCATCCCTTTCCTCCCCATTCCATCCATCTGTTGGTCCCCTTTCCGTTTCCAAAAGCTCTATTTCCTGCTTCCCTATTATTTATCTTTCATTTTGCTTATTATGCTTTGGATTTCTCATGTAAGAGGAAACATGCAATATTTAAGCTTTTTCATGTTATTTGACTTAACATTATTGTCTCAAGGTATATTCATTTTTTTACAAATGACTCAAGCAAGACTAGTACTCCACTGTATATAAATACCACATTGTCCTTATCCATTCATCTGTTGATGGACATATAGGCTACTTCAAAGATTTAGCTGTTATGAGTTGTGCTTTTTAAGACATGGATATGCATGTGTAATATGATGATGTTTTTAACTCTTTTTGAAAAGGTACCTAGAAGGGGAATTGCTGAGTCATATGAAGTTTCTATTTTTAGTTTTTTAAAGGAATCTTCATACTGATTTCCCTAATGATTGTACTAGCTTACAATCCAATGTCACCAACAATGTGGAGAGGCTCATTTTCTTCCATAACCTCACCAACATTCTTTATTGTATGATTTCTTGATAATAGACATAATTTCTGGAGTAAGATAGGATCTTAGTGTTACTTTAATTTTAATTTTGCTAATAGTCAGAGTTGTTGAACATTTTTTCTTGTATTTACTGGCCATTTTTACTTCTTCTGAGATGTAAAAAAATTCATTTGTTGCCCATTTTTTGGTTGGATTTTTTGTTTTGAGGAATTCTAACTTTTTATTATTGTTGTTAGTTCTTTATAGATTCTGTCAGTGGAGTAGCTGGAAAAATTGGTTTTCTCTTCACTTTGTTGGGTCCTTTGCTGGTCAGAAGCTTTTTAATCTGATATAATCTCATTTGTTGATTCTTGATGTTATTTCTTGTGCTATTGGGGTTCTGTTCTGAATGTCTTGCCTAAACCTGTGTTTTCAAGAGTTTAGTCCATTTTATTTTCCAGTAGATCAGGTGTTTCTGTCTTAATATTTGTATCTTTGGTCCATTTTTATTTTAGTTTACTACTTGGTGAAAGATACGGGTCTAGATTCAATCTTCCACATGTTGGTATAGTTTTCCCAGTATCACTTGATGAAGAGGTTTCTTGCCTCCATCATGTTTTTGGCCCCTTTGTCAAAGATCAGATGGGCCTGGGGTTGTTTCTGCATCCTCTGTTCTGTTTCATTAGAGCTTTATAATCCAATTACCTTCCAAAGGTCCCATTTATGTTCAAATGAAGCTTTAGGGAGGCATCTAGATATAAACCATTGCATTCTGCCTCTAGTCCCCCCAAAACTCTTGTACAACTCTTTCTGACAAATGTCTCTAGTCTATCTCTAAATATTTCAAAGTCCTATTATTATAGACAGCTAAGTTAGATAGAAATACTACAGGCAGTCAGACAGGGTTAGACCCTTAAGGGAGTCAGTGCAAAAGATGAGAACACATTATAACCATGGCCAAAGGCACATCTGTCAAAGGATAGGCCTCAAGATAAAGATGGAAGGACTAGAGCTACATACCTCTCTGAGGGATAAGCAGTAAATTAAAATGACACTATAACTGGTATCAACTGGTCCAATAAGGTCTAGATAGATATCAGTCACCTAGGTGGGTGACCAGGACCTCCTGTTCCATCCTTTCCTGAAAAAAGTCTTTGTTTTTTCCATATGTACTTGCTGCGTGACCTGTTTTTCCATTGGATCAATATTACATAAGCAGCTACACTTGTATTCTTACTGGGTGAACATAATCATTGACCCATGTTGTACCCAACTTGTGATTTTGCTCTAAAAAGTGGGCTCATTAGAAACCGACTTTCGGGTCAGGGGCTATCTCTCTCAAATTTTTCCTATTCTTAACCTCTATTGTTCCTTAGAATATATTCTTCAATTTTGGGGAGCACAAACTCAGCATATCTGACATGTAACATGTTGAGAGTTACATTTATTTCCTTAATGTCACTATCAGTTTCAGGATTGTTGAAGAGACCAAGTCCAAAGTCTCCTCTGAGGCTTAAGGCAAATTTTTAGCTGTGAGACCCTATAAAATAAAAAAGAATGTTAAACATTGCCAATATACAAAAGGCAAAGGGTAAACATTCCCATTCAAAAAAGGAGAAATAGGGAGCTAGAAACCAATGGGACAAAAGCAATACTGAAACCCAGTAGAACAAACGTTAAATCCAGTAGTTCAATATCTAGCACCTGGGTCATGTTGTGGTGACAAGATATGAACTCCAAAGCACTTGAGTTGCCCTCCCCTATGACATTGCCTGTGGTTGTAACTTTTATGACTTCTCTCTTGGTCTGGCATTCCATATTTTTGTTTCTCCAGCTTTCTGGGGCCTACAGTTTCACTTTCACAGCTTATGCACTGTTCTCTAGGGACACACCATGCCTGGGCCTCCATGATCTTCTGAAATGTGGGTGGAAGGACTCACTGCTCTTAATTTCTAATTTAGACCTGGCAAAAACTCCCACCCTCCAACAGTACCTACACTACAGCCTGAAGGCTGGGTTGCCTTGAAATTTCTTCTGCCAGATTATTTCACTACCTTTAATCTTCACAAAGTGTCAGGACATGAGAAAAATATAGACAAATTTTCTGCTAGAGCATAACACACATAATCTGGAGTCCAACTGCCAGTGAAGTCTTTGTTCCAAACTGAGAACTCCTGAATCTGGTCTTTACCACCTCTTTTTTAAATCAGGATTCTGATCTTCTGCAATCTGACCAGACTCTCCCATCAAGCTCAAATCACAGCATTCTAGGGCTGCTTCTTCATGAGTATCTCTAGCCATCACCTTTTTAAATACTTTCTGTGGCCAGTTACAAAGGCTTCTCAACCATATGGACAGGTGACATCATAGCAATGGCCCCACTTCTCTGGTACGAACGCCTGTCTTAGTCAATTTCCTTGTTTCTGAAACACAATACCTGACACTCACAATTTAAAGGAGAGGTTTATTTTAACTCCCACTTTGCAGAGATTTCAGTCCATAGTCCTTACTCCAAGGCAGGACAGCATGACAGGAAGGCATAGTAGTGGAAATAGTGCTTATATCATGACACACTGGGAGACAGGAGGAGACTAGGAGAGAGATAGACCATTCCAGGATATGTCCACAGTGATTCACCTTTTTCAACCAGATCCTGCCTCAAAAACGTAAGTCAGCTAAACCACCCATAATCTATCCACCTTTCAAAAACCTCACCTTTGCTCACATTGGTTTCATTGAGGGAAGTCTATAAAACATAACATGATGACTCCAACTTTGCTCTTGTTGCTTATTTTGGGTCTCTTCTGGTTCCATATGGATTTCTCTAGTTCTGTGGGGAACGCTACTGATATTTTGATTAGGGTAGTGTATTGGGTGATACTATTACCCCCAAGTCCTCATATACTTCTGATGGGGTTGAGTCTCACACTTGCTTCTGATTGGTTTGTTGTCTAGCACCGGGATTGGTGATGTGAGTGCTGCACCCGCCCAGCGGTGGAGCTGAGATACAGTGTAAGGGAGGTGGGTCTTCCTCTTCTGTGCTTCTGCCTTCTCTCTCTTGCTAGTGTGCCTTGCTGCTTGCAGCCACCATAAATGGCTACTCTGCCACACCATGCTGCCTTGGAGCCAACTAAGTATGAACTAAAACTCCTGAGAAACTGTAAGATATAAACCTTTCCTTCCCTAATTTTGGGTGTCAGATATTCTGTCTTGGCAATGAGTGAAAAGTAACTAAGACAGATAGATTACATTTATATATATATCAGTTTTGGAATTATGGCCATTTTGATAAAATTCATTCTGCCTATCTATGAACAGGCAATTTCTTTCCATTTTCTGATGTCCTCTTTGATCTCCTTTTTAAGAATACTATACTTTTATTATAAAAGTATTTCACTTCCTAGCTAGGATAATTCCTAAATAGTTGTTGAAGTTATTTTGAGTGATATTGCTTTCTTAATTTCTTTCTCAATGGGTTGATTATTGGTATACAGGAACATTATTGCTTTTTGTGTATTGATTTTGTATCCTACAACCTTGACTGAATTTTTTAGTGGTTTTTTTTTTTTTTTGGTTTCTTTTAGACAAGATCTCACTGTGTAGCTCAGTCTGACCTTGAGTTCATATGTGGCCAAAGCTGGTCTTAAACTTGCAGTAATCTTCCTACCTCAGCCTCCCAAGTGCTGGAATTATAGGACTGTTCCATCAGCTTAGTTCTTTTTTTAAAAGAACAGATACTTTATTTTTTTGCTTTGCAGTCTCTCTTTTTTCTTTTTTGATGGAAAAATTCTTTAATCAAAACAAGTTTACACATCAACACTTATGGCTTAACTAGAATAACCGTCCAAAACTCTTATTATGGACAAGACAGATGAGTGATATACATATATAATAGCAGAGTTCCCTCAAAACAGCAGGTCTTAGCTTTATTGTAAGACCTCTCAAAAGCAAAAATCCAATTATGGAAATAATTCAAACGTTCTTTTTGAAACTTTATTTTTTATTAGTACATATCTGTTACACATATTGATCACAGTCATCATAGAAAGTTTGTACCTATGCATGATATAACTTGATTATTTTTCCCCATTCCCCTATCCTCCCTTCAACCCCTCTTCCTCTCCTTATTTCAAAAGCTTTGTCTCTATTTTTCTTCTTTCCTCATCATTTTTTTCTTTTCCTTTCCTTCCTTTCCCTATTCCTTCTCCATAGTTCCCCTTCCTATTTGAACATTTTCTTTCTATGTCACAATATTTCTTATAGATTTTGGTTCTTATTTACACTTTGGTTTTTCACATCAGAGAGACAATGCAGTGTTTATGCATGCATGTCTGATTTATTTCTCTTAAGAGTATGGCTTCAAGGTCCATCTATCTAGCTAGAAATGTTTCATTTATCTTTACTGCAGAATAGTACTTAGTTGTATAAAAAAATAACATCTTCTTTATCCATTCATCACTTGATTGGCATTTGGGTTCCCACTAACAGTTTGTCCATTTTCTGATATACTCTCTTATCTCATTTTTCAGAGTACAACAGTTTTCAGTGTATAGGTCTTCCACTTCCTTTGTTAGATTGATTCATAAATATTTCATTTTTCTTCATGCTATTGTGAAATGTGTTGTTTCCCTAATGTCTCTCAGTACAGGAAGGCTATTGATTTTTGAATGTTGACTTTGTGTGCTGTGCTACTGAATTTGGCTATTAATTCTAGGAGGTTTTTGATGGAGTTTTTGGGATCTTTTATGTAGAGTATCATGTTGTCCATAAGTAATAATAATTCGACTTCTTCCTTTCCTATCTTTCTTCCTTTTTTTTCTTTTTCCTTGTCTAATTGCTCTGGCTAATGCTTCTAGAACTGTATTGACCAGGGATGGTGATAGTGTGCACCCTTGTCTTGTTCCTTATTTTAGAGTGAAAGTTTTCTGTTTTTGACCCTTTAGTATGATGTTGGCTGTTGGTTTGTCATAGGTGACTTTTATCAGATTGAGATGAAGACCTTTTATTGCAATTTTCTGTATGGTTTTTCTCATAAATGGGTGTTAGACTTTGTCAAATGCTTTTTCAGAATCTATTGAGATGACCATATGATTTTTGTCCTTGATTCTGTTAATGTGTGTGTTACATCTATTGACTTGTGTATATTGAATCATCCCTGTATTCCTGGGATGAATACTACTTGGTTATGGTGTATAATCTTGTTGGTGATTTGCTGCATTCTTTTTGAGTATCTTATTGAGGATTTTTGCATCTCTGTTCATTAGGGAGGTTGGCCTGTAGTTCTCTTTTTTGATTGGATCCTTCTCTGGTTTTGGTATCAGGGTAATGCTTGCTTCCAGGAATGAATTTGGGAGTACTGCTTCCCTTTCAATTTCATTAAAGAGCTTGAGGAGCAGTGGCACTGCATGTTCTCAAAGGTTCTTATAGAATTCAACAGTGAATCCTTCAGGACCTGTGCTTTTCTTTGTTGATAGTTTTAAAATTACTTCTTCAATTTCATGAACTGATATTGGGTTATTTAGAACGTTTTTATCTGATATTAGATAATTTAGAACATTTTTATCTTTTTGATTCAGTTTTGGGAATTCATATGAATCTAGGAATCTGTCCATTTCTTCCGAGCTTTCCATCTTGTTAGAGCACAAAATTCTCAAAGTAGGTATTGATGATCTGCTGGATTTCCGCCGGGTTGTATTGTGGTTTCACCCTTTTCATCCCTAACTGTATGAATTTGAGTCTTTCCTTTTTTATATATAAGGTTGGCTAAGGGTTTGTCAATTTAATTTAATCTTTCAAAGAACCAACTCTTTGATTCACTGATACTTTGTATCATTTTATTAGTCTCATTTGTATTAATTTCTGCTCTGACATTTATAATTTTCTCCCTCCTACATGCTTTGGACTTGACTTGCTTTTCTTTTTCTAGAACGTTAGGTTTTTTGAACTCACTCTGTTTTTCTGATGTGGAAATTCACCACTATAAATTTCAACGTTAGGTTATTTGAACTCACTCTGTTTTTCTGATGTGGAAATTCACCACTATAAATTTTCCTTGTAGAACTGCTTTCATTGTGTCCCATAAGTTTCACTATGTTGTGTAGGTATTATTATTTAATTGTGGAAGCTATCTAATTTCTCCTTTAATTTCAGCTGTGACCTAATTGGTTCTTCGGGAGAGTGTTAATTTCCATGTGTTTTGGTAATTTTTGTGATTTCTTCCTTTTCTTTTTTAGTTTTTTTTTTTTGTGACTTCCTTTGCCATTGATTTCCAATTTCATTGCAGTATGATCTAATAATATGCATGGGGTAATTTCAATTTCTATGACCTACTATGTAATCTATTTTGGAGGAAATCCTGTGCCCCACTAAGAATGTATATTCTGTTGTTGGGTAGAACACTGTAGATATCTACTAAGTCTATATGTTCAAAGGCTTGGTTCTGCTCTGTTATTTCTTTTTTGATTTTAGCATCTAGTTGATCTGTTTGTAATATTGGGGTATTGAAATCCTACATTATAATCATGTTGACATTCATGTGATTTTTTGTGTCAGTAGTGTTTGCTTTATTAAATTGAGTGTCCCATTGTTCACACATATATATTTATAATTTTTATCTCTCCCAGTTGTGTTGTTTCATTTACCAACATATAGTGGCATTCTGATATAGTTTATATCTCGATGTCCCTCCAAAATCTCATACACTCATAGGTGGGGCTTTTGGGAGGTGATTGGATTGTGGGGGTATGGTACTCATTATATGGTTTTCCACTGATGAGTGTATAGCTAAGCAGAATTACAGGTAAATCCTGGTTGGGGTTAATAAGTCACTGGGGTTGTGGTCTGGAAGGGTATTGGTTCCTCTCTCCTCCCTTGATCTCTCTTTGTGTCCTGTCCTCCATGCTATGAGCAATTCTTTTCTGCCATCCTCATTTGTTATGTCATCCTGCCTTGAAGCCATTTGATATTGGACTAAAACCTGTATAAAGTACAAGCCAAAATAAGCCTGCTTTAGTTTGCAAGTACTGGATATTGTGTTTCAGTGGTGAGAAAGTGACTGAAACATCTTTTAGTACCAGAAATGGTGTCATTGCTCTATCTGCATAATCATGTCAATGAGAATCTTTTGGAGCTGTTTTACCAGCGTAGTTTGTAAAGGTTTGACGATGCCAACTGGAGAAGCAGCTCTCAAATTTTCTAAGCTGAAGCTAATGGTAGATTCTGGTCAGAGTCCAAAAAACTAGAATACTTACTTTTTTAAAAAAGCTGATGGAAAAAACAAGGCTCAGAAGTTCTAAGTTGGTAACATGGACTCAACTGGCAGTTGGTCTCCAAGCCATGTGTGTTGTGCTGTAGTAGGAAATTTATCTGTATTTTGCTACTGTTTTGAAACATTAAGGAAGACTGAGATTAGTAACTGTGGAGTCCAACTGCCAACAGGATTTATTAATCTGATGGAGGAAATTTAAATGCAGTCTAATGTTGAGGCTGTAGCATGCATACTGTTGGGGGCTTTTAGTTGGTCATATTTTCAGACTCAAGATTAAAATGCCTAGATGAATAATTTAGTTCAATGGCTTAGTTTGGCCGGAAAGCAAGCCCAGGTAGTGCTGGGGCCTCCTGTAAAGGAGTAGTTGCTAATAAATTAGTATTTTTTAAAAAGCCAACAGCTTTACCACTGGATAATAGGGAAATTGCTTTGGAGGGCATGTGAGGAACTTCCCAGGCTCAAAATTACAAAAATGAGAGACTTCGCCTTCAAAAGAGGGCCCCAAGGCACCATGTTGGGGGAAGGGTTGCCTAGAAAATTTTTCCCCCAGGATTCAGCTCACTGTCCTTAGCTATCCAGGTACTTAAAGGCCTCTATACTCATTTGCAAGACGTAAAAGGGCACCCAACTACTGTCCCTGCTGGTGGCAGATCTTAGTGTCATTTGTATGGTGCTGGATTTATAGGTATACAGAGTAAGAGTTGTGGGATCATGGAGGGTTCCTTTTAGATTTCAGAAGAATGTCTTGGAAGCCAGGCAGTTTGCCTCTGTGCGAGAATGTATGAAGCTATGACTTTTACGCCAAAAGAGAAATGGAGACTCCCCAAATTTATAAATGTTGGGAATGTGGATTGTCTGAGGAAAGTGGCAAGGAGTGAGCAAAGCTGGCTCAAGACAAAAGCCACAAGACTGCAGATATGGACAATGCCATAGGGGCAGGGCTGCCCAAGTAGTTTGGAATTCACATCTTGCCACAGATTGCCCCAGGTGCTAGACATGAAACTACAAAATGTAATGCTTGTCCTGTTAGGTTTCACTCTTAGTTTGGTTTCATTCCTTTTTTTTTTTTTTTTTTTTTTTTTTGCGGTACCGTGGATTGAATTCATAACCTCGCACCTGCAGGGGTAGGCGCTTAAGCCACTGAGCCAAACTCCCAGCCCTGGTTTTTTGAGGCAGGGTCGCACTATGTAGCTCAGGCCAGCCTTGCGCTCGCATTGTAGCCCAAGCGGGCCTCGAACTCACGAGTGCTGGGATTAAAGGGTGCACCACCACGCCCGGCTAGGTTTCATTCCTTTCTAACTCTCTTCCTAACTCAAACTTTCTTTTAGAGTGGGCGTGTTTCCTCTGTGCCGTGGTATGTCAGTAGTGTTTAACTTTGATCTCTATGGGGGCTCACAGCTAAGAGTTTGCCTTAAAACTCAGAGGAGACTTTGGACTTGAACTTCTCAACAACGCTGAAACTGTTAGGATTTTGGCAATTTTTTGAGATGGACTAAATGTGTTTTGCATACAGAGATGTACTGGTGTCTTCTTGGGGTCAGGGGAGAAGCGTTATGGTTTATATCTAGATGTCCAACCAATACTTCATGTGCTCATAGGTGGGGATTCGGGGAGGTGACTGAATCATGCAGAGTGATGCTCATCAGTGAATTAGTCCACTGATGAGTTTGTAGCTAACCATAATGCTGAGAGGCGAATCCTGATTGAAGGAGGTGGGTCACTGGGGGATGTCCTAGAAGGGTGTATCTCCTACGTCCTCCTTGATCCTGCGTGCTGTCCGCCATGCTTTGAGCAACTCTTCTCTGTTATTCCTCTCTGCCATGCCATCCTGCCTTGGAGCTAGCTGATGATGAGCCGAAACCTCTATTGTAAGCCAAAATAAATCTGTCCTCTTTTTAAATTGTGGCTGTCAGGTATTGTGTCTTAGTGATTAGAAAGTAACTAAGGCATTTTTTTTGCATCTTCTGATCAGTTTGACTTGGAGTTTGCTTAGTCTGAAAATACAATAGACACTCCTGTTTATTTCAGGCTCCTGTTGCATGGAGTTTAATTTTCTATCCTCTGATTTTTAGTGTATGAATTTCTTTTTTGATTAAATGTGTTTCTTATATACAGCATAGGCTTTGGTTTTCTTGATACAATCAACCAATCTGTTTCTTTTTTTATTTGAGAGTTGAGTCCACTCACAATGAGAGTTATTACTGAAAAGTATTGACATTCCTGTCATCACATTATTTTCCTGTTGCCGATTCTTGTTTTTGTTTTTTTCCTTCTGTACAACTGCTCACCGTATCTAATGTATTCATTCCACTAGACTTTTTGGCATTATTGGGTTTATTGTCTCCTAGAATATATTTGAGAACTTTCTGAAGTGCTGGTTTGATGGTCATGATTTCTTAATGTGCCCTTTGTCATGGAAAGACCTTTTTTTCCCATCAATTTTGATAGTTTTGCAAGATACATCAATCTGGGCTAGAATGTTTTTTCTTTTTCTACTACAGCTTGATGTACTTCTCTCCAAGCTCTCCTGGCCTTTAAAGTTTGTTTTGAGATATCTGTTGTATTTTTAATATATTTCCCTCTTAAGGAATTGTTGTTTTTTTCTAATAGCTTTTTAAGATTCTTTCCCATGTGCTAAAGGTTTTTTTTTTGTTTGTTTGTTTTTTTGCACCGGGGATTGAACTCACAACCTTGTACCTGCCAGACAGGCACTTAAGCCACTGAGCCAAACTCCTGGCCCTAGTCTTTTTGAGACAGGCCCTAGTTTTATGTAGCTCAGGCTGGCTTTGCACTCATGTTGTAGCCCAAGCTGACCTCGAACTCACAATGCTCCTCCTACCTCAGCCTCCCTAGTAATGGGATTAAAGGCGTGCGCCACCACCCCTGGCCCCCATGGGCTAACTTTTGATTAGCATCTTTTGTAAGGTCCCTGTTCATTTTGTTTTTAAAATCCATTATCTGTTTGGTTATAATGTTTTTGAGCTCACTGACCTCCTTGTAATCTGCTGGGGTTTTTTCGTTTCTTTTTTTGGGGGGGGGTGTCTTGTCTTTTATCATTTTGTAAAATTCAGCTGTTTGGCTTTTGCTTTCCTCCCAAGTTTTGTGCCACAGATCAACTTTGGGGAAGTTGGGAGTTTTTGGAGGCATTTTGTTGCCTGTTTTCTCATGTTCTATGTGTGAGCACATCTATGTTTGTGCATCTGTGCTGAGAGTTGTGGGTCAAACTTCAGCACAGAAAGACTTTGTTGCCAGTATGGAGATCTCTTGACTTAGCGTCTGATTTCTAGTCATGTGCTCTAGGTGTTGCTAGGTATAAGCTTTTACCTCTCTCCCAAGATCTGACCACCTCCATCAGTTTGGGGAGAAGAGGATGCAGTGTAATTGGCTCAGCACCCAGTTCTCTGGAAATGAACCACAGTATTGTGGATAGTACAAAGACAAATCAGATATTGGCATTCAGTTAAAATCAATTAATGGCAACAACTGTGCCACACTGGTAATAGCAATGAAATCAACAATAATTATAGAGTCAAAGATAAACTTGCTATTGATAAAGCATGAGAACCAATAAAAGCTACAACTCTACTAGCCTTGACAATAGAAAAGAGATATGCAATTATAATATAGATACAAAGACAAACCAAATATTGGCATTTAGTTAATATGCACCGAGTGCACCAATTATCTCACCATTAACAATAAAAAGAATTTAACAGTGCAGCCGGTGGTGCATGCTTGTAATTCCAGCACTCTGGGGCTGAGGCGGGAGGATCACTGTGAGCTGGAGACCACCCTGGCCTACAAAGTTAGTTTAAGGACAGCCTGAACTGCATAATGAGACCCTGTCTCAAAAAGACAATAAATGAATGAATGAATAAATAAATAAATAAAACTTAAAAATAGTAGCATAGAATCAACTAAAGACATTAATAAAGCTTAATATTAACAATGATGAAGAGGGTGTGAAAGGAGAAAATGAAAGAAATAAAATTTGAGAAGTAAAGAGAAGGAGAATAAGGAGAAGAGAAAAGTGAGATAAGGGATCCTATTAAGGATTAAAGGAAAAATGATAGAATTAGATAAAAGTAACAGAAAAGAACAAATAAGAAAATAAACAAGCAAGCTGAGTGTAGCACTTGTAATACCTGTAATCCTAATCCTAGAGCTTGAGAGACTGAGGCAGGAAGATCATTGTGAATTTGAGGCCAGCCTGAATTAAAATAGGGTGAGACACTACTTAAAAAAAAAATGAGAGACAGAGCAAAGGAAAGAAAAACAGAGAAGAAGAAGAAGAAGAAGAAGAAGAAGAAGAAGAAGAAGAAGAAGAAGAAGAAGAAGAAGAAAAAGAAAAAGAAGAAGAAGAAGGAATGCCTTAACACTCCCAAAACTAGTGAAGAAAAAGAAATGAGTGAAAAAAAAATTCTATGTTTTTGAATGAGTGGTTTCTTTCTAGGTTCTGCAATATTGGAATCCAGCAAATAAGGGAGAAGGATCATGAATCACCACTAAGGCCTATTTTGTTTCCACATTTCTGTTTTTCTGTGTGACTGCTGAACCCTAAACCTACCTTTCTTGTGGCAGGGTTTGCCAATAGTCTCAGCCCTAAGATTGTATTCCAGTCACTCCCAATCTCATGTCTCTCTGTGTACCCCAACGCCTGGCCATCTCTGCCTAGCTTTATGGCCTGTAGGTTTGTAAGGTGCCCCCACTCCAGAGGTTCACTTGTCTGTACACCTCTGGCTCTGCCAATCGTGCAACATGAGCCATAGCTCTGCTCGTGTTGGAAGAAAGGGAAAACAAACAGGATGCTGAGTTCTGTGCTGAGTGTAGGCCACTGGTGGTATGTAGGATGCTCAAATCGTCCACTGAACTTTATGCCAGCACTTTCAGATCCAGCCCCCTCTACAAACCACAGAAGACAGGCCAGGCTTCTTATCATGGAGGGCAGAGCCCACACATCCTTTCTGCCCGGAGATGGTCTATGTCTGGCCTTCTTGGAGGATCTATCTATGTCTAGCCTGCTCCTTCTCTGTCACTGTCTCTAATGGCCATATCCTACTCAGTCAATGTGGTACAGTGACTCCAGAAACCTTGAAGTGTAGTTGTTCTTAAACAATTGAGTCTTAACCCCTTCCCAAAATGGCTCCTGATTAAACCTTGAGTGCATATTTGAGAACTCTGCACCGGAGTTCTCTAACTATAGTCTGCCATATGGAAGGAGCCACTTTCAGAATAAAACCCCACACTGGTTTTGCAGTTTACAATAACCATGGGCCTTTCTTGGGGCTGACACCACCAGCCTGTTTTTTCTTTCTTGAGCTGTCAAACCTCTCTAGACTTATCTTCTGTGGGAGGAGATAGGTTCCCTCCCAGGAGCTGGGGTGAACTTTTCAGACTGCTCCTTTCTTTTATGCATTGTGCTCCATTTCTCAAGTTTCTCTGTAGTGTCTAGTTTTCTTTTCAGCTTCTTGATTCTTGGAGATCTACTTCTTATTTTTTTACCAAGTTATTTTTTAGGTGCTTTGATTCCACATCCTGGAGAGTCTACATTTTGCTGCCAGTCATTACTTCACCAATTTAAATCCTTTCATTATTTTCATTTTTACATTCCTTGCAGGGCAGGTAGCTTTCTTCTTTCAGTGCTTTAAGTATTTCCCTTTGTAGTCTTCTTGCTTAATTGGTTTCTGATGAGAAGTAAACTAGAGTTCTTAATGTTAACCTTCCAGAGGTAAATCTTCCCCTCGCCTCTGTCTTTAATATATTTCTCTTTACCTTTGGTTTTCTGCAGTTTAAATATAATATGTGTAGGTATATTTCTTTAATTTCTGCTACAGTTTTTGTTTTCTAGTACTGATAGTAGGTTATTTCCTAGAATTTTCATTCTTTGTTGCGTTGACTGTCTGTATATTGCATGTGTCTTTTTCCATATGAGACCTTGACATACTAATGGTAGCTATTTTGTATTTGTCTTGGTTATTTTCCTCTGGTTGCTGAGACAAAATACCTGATGCCCAAAATTAGGGAATAAAACATTTATTTAGCTTACAGTTTTGTTTTTTTTTTTTAGATGTCAGTCCATAATCAGCTGGCCGCAAGACAGGGTGGCATGGCACTGGGGCAACACTTCAAGGCAGCAACCAGAGCAAAAGGGAGGAAGAGCAAGCCCCTTTCTTTCCCTTATGCAGGCTACCTGCTCTTCCCACAGGGTGGGTGTAACACTCACCAAATCTCTGTGCCCTCCTCTTGCACAGGATGAGGATATTTACAAAGTAAGGATCCTAGCTCCCTTCTGAGTCTGTTAGTTAAACTTCTAAACTTCTCAAATTGACACAATGTAACAATCATAACAGTATTCTATCTGATAAATCTAACACGGCATGTGTAAGTCTTGTTCTTGTGTTCGCTTGATCTCTTCTGACTGTGTTTTTCTCCTGCCTTTTAGTATGCCTCATAGTTTCTATTGAAAGCTGGACATATTGTGTTGGGCAATAGGAAGTGAGATAGGTGGGTGTCCTGTGTAAACATTTATGTTGATCTGGCCAGCAGCTGGACTTGTGGAATATGTGTTGTAACTAGTGCCTCAGGCTTCAAATTTCTCCAGCATCATAGCTTATGTTTCCTTTCTTGCTTTTGGGCTTCCCTAGGTATTCCTCTTCAGACAGAGTCCTCTTGTGTCTCCCAGCCTACTGTGACTTTGGTGGTATTATGCTGAGGCCTGCAGTGTTTTCAATTTTTTATTAATAGATATACTCTGTACATAATTAATACTTTCAGTGTGGTACATACATGTATCACATCTTAGGCCTTTTTACTTCCCTTTTCCATCCCCTTCTTCTCCTCTCCCTCCATCCCTAGAACCCCTTTCCTTCTGCAAAAGGTCTACCTGTTTTTTATCATGTGTCTTTTATTTTGCTCTTAAAGTTATTTCTACTTTGAGTTTCTCATATAAAAGAAACTATATGATATTTAAGCTTATATATCTAATATGTTTCACTTAGCACACGGTCTCAATTTGCATCCTTTATTTTTTTTACAAATGACTCAAACTTATCCTTTATGGCTACATTATATATATATATATATATATATATATATATATATATATATATGACATTTTCTTTTAATCTTATGATTAAATCTCTATATTTCAGTGGGCCTGAGTCTCTCTGGTCTATGTCCTTCCTACTGTTTCTTGGAAAACCTTCCTGTCCCCTTCATGACACAGAAGAGAAGAGACTGGAACGAATGTCTTTCTGCCTTAGATTTGGGACTGCCTCAAGTCCAGTAGTGATTCTCCCTGGGGAGTAGGCTTTTGTTATGGAGAAAGTTCTGGACAGACTTCACAAGGGTTACTCCTCCCCACTCCCATGCCAGAGTCTTGAAGAAATCTTTCCCTCGTCTTTGCCATCAGAAACTATTGGGGTTCCTAGAGGGAAGCAAGTAAAAGGAAGGGGCCTACCCGAAGACTGGTCCTCAGATCAATGGAACTAAATAGAAGTTACAGACTCAACTACAAATGCACTAAGCCACCTTATCTTTGACGAAGGGACCAAACGTGTTCACTGGAAGAAAGATAGCCTCTTTAATAAGTGGTGTTGGCAAACTGCTGAGGACTTAGACTAGACCCATGCCTATCACTGTGCACTAAAGTCAAAATGGGTCAAAGATCTAAATATTAAGACAGAAACACTACGCCTATTGAAAGAAAATGTAGGTAGCAATCTCAAGGACATAGGGGCAGGCCAAAAGTTCATGAACAAAAACCAAACCTCATTAGAAATACTTCAAAGAATCAACAACTGAGATCTCATCTTATTAAAAATTTTTGTATATCTAAGGAAATCATGAACAGAGTGAAAAGAAAACTCGCAGATTGGGAAAAGATTTTTTTGCCAAATATCCCTCAGACAAAGGACTTTTATCTAGAATGTATAAAGAATTGAAAAAAAACAGGTCCCCCAAATTTAAAGACCCAGTCCAAAAATGGACATCTGAGATGAATACACAATTCTCAGATGAAGAAATACAAATGGCAAATAAATACATGAAAAAATGTTCAACATCATTGGTCATTCAAGAAATACAAATTAAAACAACACTGAAATATCATCTCACTCCAGAAAGAATGGTGAACATCAGGAAATTAACTAACAACAAATGATGGTCTGGCTGTGGGGAAAAAGGAACCTTTCTCTATTGTTGGTTGGTGTGTAGACTGGTACAATCACTGTGGAATTCAGTACAGAGATTCCTCAAAAAACTAGGATTAGAGTTTCCATTTGATCTAGTTATTCCCTTTCTGGGTATTTTCTCTTCCCCTTTTAAACATATGTCCTTCCTTTTCACTTTCACAATATGTATTGTGCACTTTGGATTCCACTAACTCCTTTAGTTTTTTATGTTACAGAGACAACATGATGTTCGCCATGTGAACCATTTCATCTACGAGCATGATCTCAAGTTGTATCCATTTACCTACAAGAGCCTTGAGGTTAGCTTTCTTTATAGCTGAGTAGGTTTCCATTGTATAAAAATGCCATGTCTTTCTTATCCATTCTACAGTTGATGGGCAAGCCATTCCTACTTTTTTCTGGCTCCCTGTCACATAGAGCATTTGTCTCTCTCGTTTGACTTTTAGTCTAACAATTTTTTTTCTAGTTAGATGTGTTTCTCATATCAAGCATGTTGATGGATCATGTCTCCTGATCCACTCTGCCTGTGTTTCTTTCTATTGGTGAATTGAGGCCATCTACACTAATGGTTATGGCCAACATGCACTGGCTTGTCCCTGTCATGCTATTTTCCTGCCATTGTCTCCCTACTTTTCCCCTCTATTCAATTGTCTGCTCTGCTTGGTGATTCCCCTCTGTTGCTGTTCCTGGAACTGTGGTCATTTTTATCTCTCTCTAGAATGTCCTTTAGTATTCTTTGTAGGGTTGGTTTGGTGGTCATGGATTCCTTCAGTTGTTCTTTGTCATGGAAGTATCTTGCTTGTCCATTAATTTTGAAAGAAAGTTTTGCAGGGTACATCTATCTGGGTTGGAAGTTGTTTTCTTTCAGGGCTTGAAATACTTCACTCCAAACACTTCTTGACTTGATGGTTTGTGTTGAGAAGTCTGTCATGATTCTGATGGGTTTTCCTTAATGGGAGATCTGTTTCTTTTCTCTAACAGCTTTTAATCTTCTGTTCTTGTGTTGAATTTCTGGAATCTTGATTATTATATGTCTGGGTATAGATTTATTTTGGTTATGGCTAGCTGGCATTCTATATGCCTCACTTTTCTGTATGCCAGATCCTTTTCCCATGTTTGGGAAGTTTTCTGCTATTACTTCTGTAAATAGACTTTTAATGTCATTTGTGTTGACCCTTGCTTTTGCACTGACACCTATTATTCTTAAGTTATGCTTCTTTGCATTGTCTTGCAACTGTTGAATTGTTACTTCCTGGTTCCTTGTTATTTTTAAGAGATCTTTCCTTTTGTGATCACAAGCTGCAAACCCATCTTCAAGGTTTGAAAGTCTATCTTCAGTTTCTTTCAAGTGGTTTTGCCAGCTTTCAATGGAGTTTTTAATTTCTTGGATATTTCTTTTTGAGTCTATTTCATGTATTCTCAATCTTTTCATATTATTTATTCAAGGTTTCCCTCATTTTCCTATGCTCCTCTATTTTTTTTTATCGATGTCTTCTTTAGAGGTGCTTAGCAATTCTTTTATTATGTTTTTTTCTTCTTTTACCTGAGATAGTATTTCTATTCTAATTTCTTTTATAGCCTCATGAAGTTGTTCCTTTATTTCAGTTGCCATCACTTCAGAAACTTCAGGTGTGTAATTCTCAGTCTCTTCCATGTTTACATATCCGGAACTTGTTCTGCTTGGGTTGCAGGCCAGAGACTGCCTTTTGCTTCTTCGTCTTGACCTATTCCTGGGTTCTTCTGGACAAGTGGGTACAGGGGTCTCAGGCACTTCCAGTGTTGTCTACAATTTCTCTGAAGCAAGACTGTTCGGTTCTTTTGGCCAGTGCTGGTTATGGATACCTGATGGTGTCCACTAGGTGCTCTGGTGCAGGGTTGGCTGCTGCTTTTCCCAGCCTGTGCTGGCTCCCTAATGACTGTCAGAGTATGCATGGGAGTGGGACCAGCCCCTCCTCTGGATCAAGCTGGTTACCAGCATGGAGCCCCCACAATGCTGCTGGAGTGCGTGCAGGGGTGGTGCTCAGTCCAAACAATTTCCATGGGTCTGCACCCAGCTAGGAGCTGCTGGAAGCAGTTCTGGTTCTGGGCTTATCTGGCCTGACTCCAAAATGGGTCCCAGTCAGTCACTGTCTCCCACGGGAAGACTGAGTCTTCTGCACTTGCCACCAGCCAGTGCAGTCTTCTGTGTCTGCTGCTTCCCTCCCACTGCTGCGTCTCTTTGCAGGGACCTCTGGGCTCACCAGCTACCACTGTCACTGTGACCATGCATCACCAGGTTCCAACAGCTCCTCTCGCAGAGTGGGTCTGCCTTCTTCTTTGTTGAAGTTTTTCTTTTTACTTTCTCTGTGGGCTTCAGTTCACACTTCAGATTTTTCCTGGGTTCAGGGGACCCTCTTCCTTCCTCTCATCTTCCCCAGAATGCTATACTCCAGCATCTGGAAGATGACTCTCACAGAGGCTGTTTTCTCTGCTGCTTACTGCTGTGCCATCTTGACTGGTTCCTCTCAAGAATTTACTATTATTAATTGACTGGAGCCCATATGAAACCAGACCAGACACTCTGCCCCTAGAGAGAAGCTTTATTAGGCAGGAGGTGGGCTGTACTGTGGGCTAAGACAGCCACCGCTTGGCTCGGGGAAAGGGTTTTTAAAGGTTGTTCTGGGGAGGGGGGATGTTCTTGTGGGCTGGAACAGCCAGGGTAGCTCTGGGGGTGAGCTACGTGCAAGCAGCAGAGTGTGACACAGTCTTCATCGGGGTGTTTCCTTTTGCGGTTGGAACAGATCTGAGAAGTTTCTTTTCTTGTAGCTCAAGCATAAACAGGCTGACCCTCTGGGAAGTTTCTTTTCTTGCAACCCAAGTGAACAGGCTGACCCTTCAATTATTATTATTATTATTATTATTATTATTATTATTTTGCAGTATTGAGGATTGAACCCAGGGAGTTTATTTATTTATTTATTTATTTTTGAGACAGGTTCTCAATAAGTTGTTAAGTGGCTCAGACTGGGCTTGAACTTGCAATCCTCCTCCTGTTTCAACCTCCTAAATAGATAGGATTAAAGGCTTGTGCCATCATACTTGGCAAGAATTAATTAATGTTCTTATGCTTTTAATGCAAGTCAACACCTTTTGGGGTAGTAAAGACTTCTTGATAGAGGTGCTCTGTGAATTGTCTTCACCAGACCGTGAATGTGCTTTTGCCTTACTGTTGAACTTGTCAGCCTCCAGAACAGTGAAAAATAAATTTCTGTTGCTTACAAACCAGCAAGTTTATGGCATTTTATTATGGTTGCCTGAAAGCACAAAATAGTGATTGAGTCTGATTATCTACAACTTAATTTAACTTTCCTGAGTTGTCTCAATTTTCTCATTGGTAAAATAGAGATGATACCTTCCTATTCAGTTGGTTGTGAAAAATTAAAAATTATTTATTTAACTTTTATTGACCCACTGTTATTTAGTGTCTACGTGAGACAGGCCCTATGCTGGATGCTAGGATACAGTGATAAACAAAAATTAGGAAGCGTGTTTTACCTTGCGATTTATGTCTACTGGGAAAGATGCCATCAAATCAGTCAGTAGGCCAATGTAAAATTGGAATGATAACTGGAGCTCTGAGAGTAGCTGCTGGGTAGATCTGATCTGTTGGAGGAAGAGATAGATGGGCTATTCTGTGGAGATGGTAGTGGAGGGAAAAAGTGAAGGACGAGGAGGTAATGACATAGATTGGGCCATGGGGAAGCTAACTGCGGAAGTAGGTATGATCTGTTAATTAGAAGAACATGCCCAGAACAGTTCCTGAAGCCCTGCATGTGATCTTCTTGAGAGCTCAGCAGGTTTTCAATAGGCTGGCCTAGACCTGATGTTAGCCTGAGGCATAGGATCCCAGCACCATCTCTTAGGACCCCTATGTACAAGTTCTCAAGGTTTTCTTGAGATTTGGACAATATATGAGGACACAAACCCAAGAAGAGTTTGCAATTGTTGCTTCTCTCGTGATAGACCACTCTCCTTTCTCCAGGTTCTACTTTTATCTTATTTTTTTCTCTTTTACTCAGGCCAAGCTTTCTCTGCAGAGCCAGTTTCTCTTTCATCCTTCACTTTTACCTTTTCAAATAAACTTTGACACTCCTTTTTGCCTATTTCTTTCAATTCTTTGTTTGAGATGAGGCGAACCTGGAATCTAACTCCAGCAGGAGAAGGGAGTAACCCAAAATCCAGTAATATTTAATTGGTGAGTCACTTTTAGAAGGAGCTACTCAATAACACGTTGGCATAGACAGGAGATTCTGATAACAGCAACATGGGGTGAGCTATTGTGGGGCTAAAGGGAACCATACATAAGTTTTCCATAGCAGGACAAAGGAGGGAGTTTGTAAGGTACTTAGAGTACCACCAGATAGAGTTCCAGGAGATTCACGAATGATGAGTAACCTAAACCTGCCATACCCACAGAATTCAGTTGTAGGCTCTCTGGTTTCTGTCATGGCAAAGGAATTTTCAGGATGCATCAGTAAGAGGCCAAAGAAATAAAGTAGGTAGAAATTTTACAAAATACCCAGAGAAGTAGAATGCAAGGGGTGGGTAGGAGGAGAGGTAGAGAAGGAGAGAGATATTTATATTTCTCTTGAGAGGGTGGAAACTTTAGGGAGTACTATCTTGGTTCTTGGCTTATGGGCAAAGGATGGCCCATTCACAGAAAAATAATTGCCTGTCCAGAGGTAAAAGCCCATTTTACAGTGAATAAAGGTGGTTTATTAACAGGTGAAGAAGTTCAATTTGCAGATAAAGGAAGAAATTTAAACTGGGTTTTTGTCCAAAATCTGCGGTTTTTGTTTTTAAAACTATAGTTTTCCTCTTCTTTATTCTGCCTCTCTTTATTTCTTGTAACCTTCCTTAAGCAAGTTCATCCGGGGGACTTCTGGGAACTTGGTAGAGTGGTGAGCACCAGAGAAATCTGCTCTGAGATTTGGTGTCCAGACACTGGAGTATAGCAATGTGAGGAAGAGGAGGGAAATGGGTCCCCTGGACCCAGGAAATATCTGAAGTGAGAATTGAAACCAATGGGGAAAGCAAAGAGAGAGACTTCAATGAAGAAGAAGGAGGTGTCAGGGGATGCTTTCTCCCTGAGCCTGAAATCGCTGCATGGGAGGGGCAGCTCAAACCTGCAGACGTGCAATGACTAACGATGACCTCAGAGGCCTCCACAGACAAATGCACTAGTGGAATAAAGCAGTGGACACAGCAAACTGCAGTGGATAGTGAGTTATTCAGGTTATTCAGATTCAGACATCCCCCAGAAGAGGATGATTGGCTGGGAGCCATCTTGCCGAAGGGCCAACTGAGCTCAGAACTCAAAACAGCTGCAGGATGGCTCCATCCAGCAGCTACTGGTGTCAGGGTGAGGCTGCCAAGTTCAAGTTGGCAGGAGGCACAAGCAGTGTTACAGGTGAACAAATCAGGTTCCAGTCTCACAGCCAGAAACCAGCTTGAACTGCAATGGAACCAAAGGTGCAAGACTTGCTTGGATTATTCACTATCCAGTGTAAAGTTACTGCTGGTTTGCTGGGCTTAATCAGTTTGAATCTGGATTTTGCCCACGTTGTCTACCAGTGATAGCAGAAACAGACTTTTTAAAACTTATTTTGTTCTTTTTTTCCCCTTATTTTTTTTCTTGCTTTGTTTTGTTGTCTTCTTGATTGTTCTTGTTTTTATATGAGTGTGAACATTTTTCTACTTTTCTTGTTGTTATTGTTCCGTTTTGCTCTTGTTTTTATTTCTTCCTTCTCTCTTTCTCTCCTGTCTTCTTCAACATTTTCCCAAAGTTTGCAAAGTCCTCCTTTATCCTACAGCCTTGTGTTTAATCTCTTCCTCTTTTTCTATTTGTCTATTTTTCCTTTTTAACCCCTTTTAAATCTTTTCCCCTGAGGGTAAAATCACCATATTGAGGGCTTATTTACTGTGTACAATTTTCTGGTTCATTTTAAAATTTTGTTACATAATCACATACCTAGTTCATATGGTTAAAGGTGGCAAATTAATAATTACCACAGTTTGTCACTTTCTAGGCTGTGTTTGATGCTATTATTATTGCTAATTGTACTACTTTAGCCAAGGTTACATAATTGTTCTAATCAGTTTTTCTTCCTGGTACACCAAGACAGAGATTGGTTAATGGTCATAAACAATACTATAGGTCAGTGCCAAAGAAACAGGGGCTGAGCCAAATAGGCAGCCACTTCTTATACCCAGTAAATAGAGGAGGGAAAAACACGCCAATCTCCCTAATGAACAGAGATGCAAAAATCCTCAGTGAGATACTGGGAAACAGAAAATTTTAAGTCATCAACAAGATTGTACACCATAACCAAGTAGGATCCATCAGAGATGTAGGGATGGTTCAACATGCACAAACCAATGAATGTAATACACTGCATCAACAGAGCCAAAGACAAATGTCACATGATCATCTCAGTAGACACAGAATTAAGCGCCTCTCTGGCAGGTGCGAGGTTGTGAGTTTGATCCCTGGTGCCTCAAAAAAACAAAACAAAACAAAACAAAGCAAAATAAAACAAAACAAAAAACCAAAAAACTCTCTGCCTACTCAGTAGACACAGAAAATGTGTTTGACAAAGTCCAGCACACTTTTGTGAGAAAAACCCTACAGAAAGTTGGAATAGAATGTCTTCATCTCAATCTCATGGAATCTATCTATGACAAATGAAGAGCCAACATCTTGCTAAATGGACAAAATCTGAGAGCTTTCACTCTAAAATCAGGAGCAAGACAAGGATAACCAGTGTCATCACTCCTGTAAACACTGGTAAGAGCAAACAGACAGGAGAAATAAAAGGAATAAAGATAGGATAAGAAGACATCGGATTATCATTATTTACAGATGACATGATACTCTACATAGAAAACCCAAAAAATCCCACCAAAAAACTTCTAGATTTAATAACCAAATTCAATAGTGTAGCTGGATACAAAGTCAACACGCAAAAACCAATAACCTTCCTGCACACAAACAACAAACTAACTGAGACAGAAATTAGGGACACAACAACTTTCACAATAGCATTCCCACAAATGAAATACCTAGGAATCAATCTAAAAGAGAAAGTAAAAGACCTCTACATTGAAAATTTTATTACTCTGAAAAAGCGGATCAAAGAGGACATCAGAAAATGGAAAGCTATCCCTTGCTCTTGGGCAGGAAGAATCAATATAGTGAAAATGATCATACTTCCAAAATTGTTATACAGATTTAATGCAATCTTGATGAAAGTTTCTACAACATATTTCACAGAATTAGAGAAAACAATCCTAAAATTCATTTGGAACCAAAAGAGACTTAGAGTAGCAAAGGCAATTCTGGACAACAAAGGCAAGGCAGGAGGCATCACAAGCCCTGACTTGAAATTATACTACAAAGCTACTGTGATTAAAAACAGCATGTACAGGCAATAAAACAGACCCAAGGATCAATGGAACAGATCAGAAGATGCAGAAACAACTCCAAACATACTTAGCCACCTTATCTTTGACAAAGGTGCCAAACACCTTCACTGGACGACAGATAGCCGCTTTAATAAATGGTGCTGGAAAAACTGGCTTTCCACATGCTTAGGATTAAAACTAGACCTGTATCTTTTACCATGCACTAAACTAAAATGGAAATGGATAAAAAATCTAAATATTAAAACAGAAAGAGTAAATTTACTGGAATGTAGAATAGGTAGAATTCTTGAAAACATTGGTGTAGGCAAAGACTTTATGAACAAAACCCTAATTGCACAGGAACTATCCTAAAGAATCAACAACTGGGATCTCATCTTATTAAAAAGTTTTTGAACAGCAAGAGAAACCACCAACAGAGTGAAGAGACAACCCAGTGTAGGAAAAATTTTTGGCCAGCTGATCCTTAGACAAAGCACTAATATTGAGACAGCACTAACATTGAGACTGTAAAAAGAACTCAAAAACTCAGACCTCTCTAATTTAAAGACTCAATCTGAAAATGGGAATCTGAAATGAATAAACACTTCTCAGATGAAGAAGTACAAATGGCAAACAAATATAGGAAAAAATGTTCAATATCATTGGTCTTTTATGAGATGCAAATTAAAACAGTGCTGAGATTCCATCTCACTCCAGAAAGAATGACTATTATCAAGAAATCAACCAATAACAAATGCTGGCCAGGCTGTGGGGGAAGAAGGAACGTTTCCACACTGTTAGTAGAATGTAGACTGATGCAACCACTCTAGAAATCAGTGTGGAGATTCCTAAAAAACTAAAGCTAGAGTTTTCATTCCTTTAATTTACTTTCTTGGTATCTTCCTGAAAGAATTAAAAGCATCATATCACAGCAGTATATACACACCTATGTTTATAGCAGCACAGTTTGTAATAATCAAATCTTGGCCAAATGGCAAGATTCTCATCAACCAATGAATTGATAAAGATGATTTTTTTTAGTAAAATGGGGTACTACTCTCCCATAAATAAGGATAAGTTTAGGGCATTTCTAGAAAAATGGATACACCTAGAGACCATACCCTTAAGTGAAATAAAGTGACACACACGTTCAAATATCACATTGTTTCTCTGGTATGAGAAATCAAAAGTAAATAAGTACCAAAATGTATAGTAGATACTGAGTGTCTTGGTTACTTTTCGCTCATTGCCGAGACGAAATACCTGACGCCCAAAGTTAGGGAAGGAAAGGTTTATTCTTACAGTTTCTCGGGAGTTTCAGTCCATTAGTTGGCTCCAAGATAGCGTGGCATGGCGGGCCTGCTGTTCATGGCGGCTGCAAGCTGCAAGCCTCAAGCCTCACTGGCGAGAGAGAGAGAGAGAGGCGGAAGCGGAAGTGCAAGAGGAAGACCCGCCTTCCCTTACACTGTATCTCAGCTCCACCCCTGAGTGGGCACAGTGCTCACATTGTCAATCAACAAACCAATAGCAAACCAATAACTCAGCCCCATCAAAATTATATGAGGACTTGGGGGGACATAGCATACCCCATACATTCCACCCCTGGACCCCCAAGGACTCATTTATATTCTTAATACAAAAACCATTTAGTCCATCTCCAAAGTTTGCCAAAGTCCTAACAGTTTCAGCATTGCTGAAATGTCCAAGTCCCAAATCTCTTCCGAGATCTATGGCAAACTCTTAACTGTAACCCCATGTACAAATGAAAACAAGCTTAAGCACTTCCAACATACAAAGGCACAAGGTAAACATTACCATTCCAAAAGTTACAAACAGGGGAATACAAAGCATTGGAACCAAAGCAAGTCCAAAATCCAGCAGGGCAAACATTAAGTCCTGGAGTTCTCTGCTCAGCATCTGAAGTAATCTGGTTACAAGCTCCAGCAGGCTTGAGTGACTCCACCCCTGTGCAACCTTCAGGGGTCTTAACTATGTTCCTTGGCTCCACCCTTACATCCTTACACATTGCTCTCTGCAGGCGAGGCGGAAGTTGTCTTAGCCTTTTCTTGTACTTAAAATCAGCGCCACGTGGATGCCGCCAAGGTCTGCTGCAGGCTGGAGCAGTAGCCAGGCTTTCATCTCTCTTGGCTGTAGGGGTTGGCTGCCTGGATTGCTGAGCTCTCTGAACCTGATTGTGAGGAACAGCTTCTCTATGCCGCCATTCTGGAATCCAGTGTGGCCGCTGCCATTTTGGGACATAGCGTGGCCTCTGTCGCCACTCTGCGGCTTTTTGTCGCCACTCTGGGACAGGGCACTCTGCAGCTTTTTCCTCTGAACAAACTCTTTCACTTTTGAAGGCCTGAGGCTGCAAAGGGCGGAGACCCACTTCCCGGGATACCTCCAGGCCATCTTTTTTACTCTTTTGTTCCTTCTCAGCAATCAAGGTCTCAGCTCCATCTTTTCAGTCCACAGCTTCCTGACCAAACTCACATTTTAAATTGCCATGCTGGGCTCCTTGCTCTTTATCCACAACATAAATCTGGCTAAGAGCCCCCAGCAAAAGCCAGGCCACCATTTCAATGTTTGGCTGCCTCATAATTTCACTCTGTAGAGTAATTAATCCTTTGCCCTTAATCTCATTCTCAGGCAAAGTCTCCGGGCATGGGCAAAACATAGACAAACTTTCTGCCAAACCATAACACACATTGTGTGGAGTCCAACACCCAATGTCGTTCTTCTTCCCGGCAGAAATCTCCCGAGCCTGGTCTTTACCGGCAGGCTTTCTATCAGCCTTCTGGTCTCCTGAGCTCTGACCAGAATCTCTCATACAAAACAGCCTAAGCCGTTCCAGCTCTATGCAAGTAGACGGCATCTCCAAACCTTTCCAAACTTTTCCCGCAAGCCATTTCCAAAGGCTCTCGAACCACATGGTCAGGAATAGTCACAGCAACAACCCCACTCCCCTGGTACCAAATTCTGTCTTGGTTACTTTTCGCTCATTGCCGAGATGAAATACCTGACACCCAAAGTTAGGGAAGGAAAAGTTTATTCTTACAGTTTCTCAGGAGTTTCAGTCCATTAGTTGGCTCCAAGATAGCGTGGCATGGCGGGCCTGCTGTTCATGGTGGCTGCAAGCTGCAAGCCTCAAGCCTCACTGGCGAGAGAGAGAGAGAGGCGGAAGCGGAATTGCAAGAGGAAGACCCGCCTTCCCTTACACTGTATCTCAGCTCCACCCCTGGGCGGGCACAGTGCTCACATTGTCAATCAACAAACCAATAACAAACCAATAACTCAGCCCCATCAAAATTATATGAGGACTTGGGGGGACATAGCATACCCCATACACTGAGAAATGGAAAGAAACTACTCAAATGAGAAGGGGAACAAGGGAGGGGGGAGGAAGAAAGAAAGAAATGACAAGAAAACAATAGAGCAGAAGGAAAAAATGGAAGAAAGCTTTTTTAAATAAAGAGGGCAAGAAAGTTAAAGGGAGTGGTGGGGAATGGGAAAAAAAGAAAAAGCAAGATATGTTATGTACAGGTACAAACTCCCTAGGATGAATGTTATTGTGTATATCTAAAATGTCCCAGTAAATAAAAAGTAAAAAGAAAGAAAAAGAAAAAGAAAAAGAAATTTCATGTGACTGGAGCAAAAAGGAGAAGGTAAATGTGGTGCCAAGCCACCATTTACTGAAGAGGCTATCTTGGGGCCAGGGATAGAGTTCAGCAGTGCAGCGCCTACCTGGCAAGCAGGAGGTCTTGAGTTTGATTCCTGGTGCCCAGAAAAAAAAAAAAAAAGACTATCTTTCTTCCAGTAAAGGTGTTTGGAACCTTTGTCAAAGATAGGGTGGCTAAGTACGTTTGAAGTTGTTTCCACATTTTCTAATCTGTTCCATTGATCCTCAGGTCTGTTTTATTGC
The DNA here is from genome assembly GCA_004363535.1 of Dasyprocta punctata. NCBI lineage: Eukaryota > Metazoa > Chordata > Mammalia > Rodentia > Dasyproctidae > Dasyprocta > Dasyprocta punctata. Next base: position 47,437 of record RJWM01015267.1, read on the forward strand.
CAGTACATGCTGTTTTTAATCATAGTAGCTTCTCTTTTGGTCTCTTAAATGAATTTTAGGATTGTTTTCTCCAATGCTGTGAGATATGCTGTTGGAAGTTTGATCAATCTTATTGGCAAAGTGAAACCTGTGTTTTTACCTGGAAGCCATGGGAAGCAGAGAGTGAGTGCAGGTAACACAAACAGATCCAGTGTGTAAAGAATCCTGACTGTAGCCTGTGGGAACGAGGGGTGCGGGTGAGATAGGGAGGCAGATGGCGGCCTACCAGGGAAGAAGCTGTTTGAAGCCCAAAGCACAGTGGTCAGCACGGAGGGAAAGGAGTCACTGGGAAAACATGGAGTCGGCACTGTCAGTAGGAATTGAAGAGAACAGAGTGGGCTGCATCTCCTCAATGTGTGACTCTGTCCACAAAAGTTAGGCCTGGGCAGATGACAGTGTTAGAAGTCAGAGCATGATAGAAATTAATATGCAGTCAGAGAGGGGCTGGGCCCTCAAGGAAGTCAGGACAAAAGATGAAGATAGCAGAATTGTGGCTGGGAGCAAATCTGAAGAGAGCCAGGCCTGAAGATGGAGATGCAGTGGCCAGGCATGCATGGCTCCCTAGAGAGAAATGGCAACCTGAGATTTTACTGTGATTAGCATCACGTAGTCCCGTCATTACAGGCAGCTAAATTAGGTAGAAATTAATAGACAGTCCAACAGGGACAGACCCTCGAGGAAGTCAATGCAGAAGAAGGAACACACCAAAACTATGGCTAGAGACGCATCTGAAGAAGGCAAGGCCTCAAGATATGGTCACAATGGCCAGACT